>VWZL01002568.1:108381-182347 GCA_013396915.1 Stercorarius parasiticus | reverse complement strand
GAGGGGGCAGGAACAGACACACAAACTGGGAGGAATTCACCCAGGAAAAGCCCAGGTTAAACACACTCCGAGGCACCTCCTCATCTGGGGAGCGCTGCGGGCTGATCTGGAACGCAAATTGGATGCTGCAGCCTACCAATAAATCAGCATTTTTGTACCTTAGTCTGCAGAGTAACGGAACAACATTTGAAGACTTTCGTAATTTCACCAAAAGCACAATTAGAACATAAGTCCAGTTTCTCTTTACGGTTTTCCCTTCTTATCCTTCTGGGGAAAAAAGTGACTAAAACTTACCCACAAATAAAAACTACCATGGCTGAAAAATCATATTTACATTTAAATGGTAAATAGCTCATCTATTTACTTCATTCTATCTAAAGAGATTGACCTACTGCTGCCTTCTAAGCCAAAAAAAAAAAAAAAGCAAAGTTGTTTTGGTTTTTTTTGGTTTGTTTGTTTGGAATTTTTTGTTTGTGGGGGGTTTTGTGGGTTTTTTTGGGGGGGCGGGGGGGGATTGTTGTTGTTGGTTGGGGGTTTTTCTATTTTTTTGGGGTTGGTTTTTGTATTTTTTAAACACAGTTTGTATATAAATCTGTTCAAATCTGATTAATAGCAGAATAATTTTTTATGTATGAAGTTAGTTTTTTACATGTGAATTAAATAACTGAGTGCATAGTTAGTTAGTTACCCAATCCATTTCCTACCCCTTTTCTTCCTTTTGAATTCACCTCCCTAGGGCTCTGTTTTCTGGAAGAATTGAGGAACAATAACGAGTTGTTTCAGTTCTCAGATCTAATCGATTATTTCAAAACCAACACACGTGGAAGTGCTGCGCCATCATAGCATCTAAGTATCTTCCACCTTTCTAGGGGTTATTCCTCCAGCCATATTTTTTAAAAGAAGGAAAAATTCCTCTAAACCAGAAGATGTCCTGTGTAAGTGTTTTCTTACATAAGCATTAATAAATCTTGGTATTTAAAAAAACCATATAGCAAATATTTTACTTAGGGTTGCAACAGTTTCTAAGCTTTGTTTCTTGATAGAACCAAATATTTTGAGATAACCAACCTCTTTAACAGGGCGGTTTGCAAAGAAGAATCTATAGGTTGCTTATGAAAGCAAATGACTTAGTTCCTTAAAATGATCATACAAATTTTGTTTCAAATATAAAAAACATCCAAAACAATGGCTGGAAAGAGATAACTGGGAGAGGATACGATAAAGACTGTACACTCATGATCGACACAGAAAAGGTGCATAAGAAACTTGTCCAATAAAGGCAGAGGGCTGCAGAGAAAGTAGGGTCAGGAGAAGACAAAGGCAGAGTACACAACGTGGAGCTGAGCTCTGGAACTTGTTGGAGCAGGGTCTTGTAGAGGGGAAACAACAGAAGAACAAGGAGAATCCAAAGATTCATGGATAGGAAGATGCACCTCTGGATCAGGAGATCCCTGAGCTGCAAATCATTGGAGAGCAGAGGAATATTATGTGGAAAAGTTTTATCTTTTTCATACACTACTTCCAAGACAGTCTGCCTTTGGACACAAACGTAGGAGATGTTGGGCTGAGTGAGTCCTTGATCTCATCCCCACTGAGGTCATTTTCATGTCAGGTTCACGCACACACCTTAAATTTTAATAAAATTTTTAACTTCCTGAAAAGCCTACACTCATATGCCAGAGGTTAAGGTGAAATCACAGCTACTGGTGAAGCAAAGTATGGCATTGTCAAACCATGAAACCCAACCCTGGGCTGCATCAAAAGAACCATGGCCAGCAGATCCAGAGAGGTGATTCTGCCCCTCTACTCTGCTCTGGTGAGACCCCACCTAGAGTGCTGTGTCCAGCTCTGGAGCCCTCAGCACAAGAAGGACATGGATCTGTTGGAGCGGGTCCAAAGGAGGGCCACGAAGATGGTCAGAGGGCTGGAACCCCTCTGCTGTGAGGACAGGCTGAGAGAGTTGGGGGGGTTCAGCCTGGAGAAGAGAAGGCTCCAGGGAGACCTTCCAGTCCCTAAACGGGCTCCAGGAAAGCTGGGGAGGGACTCTGGATCAGGGAGGGGAGCCATGGGACGAGGGGGAAGGGTTTTACACTGACAGAGGGGAGACTGAGATGAGATGTGAGGCAGAAATTGTTTGCTGTGAGGGGGGTGAGCCCCTGGCCCAGGTTGCCCAGAGCAGCTGTGGCTGCCCCATCCCTGGAGGGGTTCAAGGCCAGGTTGGACGGGGCTTGGAGCAACCTGGGCTGGTGGGAGGTGTCCCTGCCCAGGGCAGGGGGTGGCACTGGGTGGGCTTTAAGGTCCCTTCCAACCCAAACCATTCTATGATTCTATGAACCCGATCTGTTTTTCTGTGAGGATATTCTTATCATAAAGGCACTAACAGCTCCTCCCTTTAAACATCAGCTCCTCCAAACTACTCAAGTGTCCAAGCTCCTTCTCAAAAGGACTTGGAATAGTTTCAGGTGGTGTTAACTGGCCGTCCATTCA
The DNA here is from genome assembly GCA_013396915.1 of Stercorarius parasiticus. Taxonomy (NCBI): domain Eukaryota; kingdom Metazoa; phylum Chordata; class Aves; order Charadriiformes; family Stercorariidae; genus Stercorarius; species Stercorarius parasiticus. Next base: position 179,860 of record VWZL01002568.1, on the reverse strand, counting down.
CAGCTTGTGTCTGAGAGAACATGAAAGAGTTTTTATGTCAGCTTCCTTCATGTTTAGCTGCATTTTATTAACATATTAATGTTGAAGCAGAAATCTGCCTCCTAGATGGTTCTTTCAAAACTGTCCCAAGGACATAGGGGTTAACCCTAGAATCAAACAACAGAAAAGGTGTGCAAGTGTTAAAAAGAATTACAAACAAAACCAGAAAATGTCAACTTCTTGTGATTTTCTATGCGGCAACCATCGAGGATTTCTGCCTTCAGCATACTGGGAAACGTGTTTCCCAGCAGTGACACACAAGCTACGTTAAAGCCATACCCAGAAACCACGCAAGCTTCAAACCTTCTCTTCCTGGGCACGCTGCTGGCACAGAAGGAAACTGTTTGAGTAGGAACTACATACGACTGCCTCAGATTCCCTCTTAATGCGAGATGAGATTATTGGTGCGAGTGATCATGAGACACCCATGCCAATTGTAAATGGCAAGGCAAGACAGAACATCCAACTGCATAATGAGACTAAATAAACAGTTAATCAAGAGAATAATTGGAAGCTGATGACATTAAGAGATCCCCTGGTATCCATTATGAAATTATGAAACGTAGTTGAGCACTTACAGCTTTAAACCGCACGACGAGACACCCGACTTTTACTCCCAGTTTTGTATGGTCTTCAAATCATTTTACCACACCATCCTTTAATCCTATTGATTTTCAACTATGTAATAACAATAATGTTGTGGTGTAATGATGTCTTGATCAACGCATGAAAACAGAATTTAGAAGCACAATGTTATTTATGTTGCTACGTACTACTACCTCAACAACCAATCGCTCCTTAGGGGTTGGGGTGGCATAAGGTCCACTCCTGGAAAGCAAGTTCTGGTTTCATGACATGAAAAACAATTTATGTTCTTAGAGAATATTCTGTAAACCAAAACACAACAGGTGGGGAAAACTGGGACATTCACTTGAAAAGCTCACTCCTGGACTCACCAAAACACTAACGTGGATGCACATGTAGTAATTATTTTATGAAAATTAGGCAGCAGGTTATGGAAATCTGTGAAAGGCTCACTGAAAAGTTAAAATTGGATGATCAAATTTGATATGTAGAGTGCTCCCCAATTAATATTTCTATTTTATATTCAAAATAGAAATATAACTATAAAATGATGGCACAAGGTATTTCATCTTTGGAATAGCCCAACAGAGTAAGGTTAGAGAAAGCACTGAGAAGCTTTAACACTTCCAAAATGTGTCTAATTGCCTGTTCTGGGATGTGTATTTCCGATTTACAGCTTCACAAGATACCCATCAAAACAAACAAACAGCACACAGTCCATCCCAGAGTTTAACTCATGCCAGACATTCCCACAAGTGTCCAGGGAAAGGAGCAATGCTTAATGACATGAAAAACTACCAGAATTACTGGGGAAATGGAATGTTAAGAGAGTAAGAGAGGAAGGAGAAGGTAAAATGTAACATCGGTAGAATATTGTTGCTCAACCCAATGATGGGATTGTGTATAATTGTCCCAAAATTTATTTTTCTGAGAAAATTACATTCTTTTGTAGGAACAAAGTACCGGTTTAAAACAGGCTGTTATCAAAGAAATAGCAGGATGGTCATGTAACCAAGAGACTTTTCACAACAGGCCTTCATCTAGTATGAGTCTATCGCAACTTCAAAGAAATATTTGCATTTTGATTAATAATACCAATCATTGTTTGCTAAACAGAGAAGAAAGTGATATACAGACACAGAATGCTAAGAGAGAGGTTTGAGAGGCTATTACAATCCTCTCTGTGCTCAGGTCTGGGTGTTACATTTGACAGCAGTGTAATGGACATCCTTTCTTTAACGACCTTAATTCATTCTCATTTCTTTCTACATCCTTCTATAATCTAACACTTCTAGCAACAGGGATTTTATTGAAGAGGAGTGTGTGAAGGAGACCTCCTTGCACATAACCTCATTATGTTCTATGCTAATAACCGCTGACATCATCATCATGTTCAGAAAATTAACCCCTCTGTGAAATCCTCGTCTGGTTGAAAAAATTTCTTCACTGAGAAAAATCTTTCACCCATGTATGATATGCAGCCTTAGAACACAACAGATAAGAATTTGTTCCTCTCAGTACTAAAATATATATTTCATATACGCTGTATCAGTCAAGAGGAGAAAGATAATAAAAAAACTGATTCATAGGACCTCCAATTCAGAATACCAATCTTAATATACTTCCAGACTATTATCTGTAGCTATTGTAAGCACTATCTATAACTTAAAGCCTTCAGTCTGACTGGATATGTTTCATGATTATGATCTGTAAAGTTTTGCTTTTGAAAATAAGTAAAGGTTTCCAGATTAAAAAGACTTAAACCTACCAATACCATCCCCCTCAAATTCTGAAGAACTTGAATCGTTTTGATAACTAAAAATAAGAAAATCATTTTTAACAGGTCAAGTGTGAATTAATACCTTTGGGAACAAAAGTAGTTGGCCACATTCCCAAAGGATACTGTTACTCATCCGGTAAGCTTTAACTCTGAAAAGATGCTGACGGTGGAGGGAATAATGGAGGACACTCAGTGGAACACGAATGCCTGACAGTAAAATTCAGGGAGATCCCCAATACCGCGTTTATACATAAGGGATTCTAAATTGTATGGCTAGATCCTCCCCATGGACACTCTAAGTCTATAGAATCACAGAATGGTTTGGGTTGGAAGGGACCTTGAAGACCACCCAGTGCCACCCCCTGCCCTGGGCAGGGACACCTCCCACCAGACCAGGTTGCTCCAAGCCCCGTCCAACCTGGCCTTGAACCCCTCCAGGGATGGGGCAGCCACAGCTGCTCTGGGCAACCTGGGCCAGGGGCTCACCACCCTCACAGCAAACAATTTCTGCCTCACATCTCATCTCAATCTCCCCTCTTACAGTATGAGTATATTTAAAGCCTAATGGCAGCTGGCCGTTCACATCCTCTTTCAAAACTGGAGGCAATGCCATAAACACAGCATTGTGATCACCTAACAGAGCTCTTTTCCCCCCAGACAGCATTGTAGGGAGTGGATATACCAATAAATACCCATACTGGTGTGTATTGGAGGTACTGATAAAAAAAGAACATTTCACAGGGTAGCATATAGACACACGCCGTTCTAGCTGACCCTGCTTTTATCAGGAGACTTGGACTACACTGTCTCCAGGGTTCTTCTCCAACCACAACCACACTGTCATTGTATTCTAAATTTTCCTACTGGTTTTACTATTACTGAAATATTCCATATAGGTTTTGGTGCCATCAATGCAAAGATGCTGCTGAAAACTGGAGGTACTTCAAAAAATGGCCACAGACACAATTAAGGAAACATGCTTCAATATAAAAACCCAAAGTGACCAGTCTGGTAAATTTAACAGAAAAGTTCCATGGCATCAAAGTATCTACAAGAAAACGGATCTAAAAAAAAAAAAAGCTGTTCAAGTTAGTCAATATTGCTGGAATTTGAAACTAGACAAATTCAGAACAGAAATTACATTCAAATTTTTCTTCAAAACACTAGAGAAATTTGTCAAGACTGGAATCTTGAACACACAAAAAAAAACACCCCTTAAATTAAGATCTGTTATTTTCCTAGTTTTACTTCAGTTTAATTAGGTCATAGGAATTCTCTAATTAATTCCCGCATTATGCAGGAGTTTGGACTAGATGACCACACTAGTCCCTTCTGGTTTTTTAATCACTTAATTAATTAAAGCTGCAATTATGTTTGCTGAGATATTTCATATCTTAATGTGCTCTGAGATTCCCTTGTCTTCTGTGGTCTTTGTACAAAGCATTCACTGAAATAGCTTCAAAATTTAGAAGTCTAATATATGTAAGAATTAGTTACAGCCAATGCCTTTGCTTTTTCTTCCCTTCCCAGCAGCCTTTTGGAGTAAGATGCTGACCCACGGCGATTAAGGACATTATTTGCCCCACATACAACAGTGTATGTATCTCCCTGTGTGCCTGTTCCACTGGTGGTGTCAGTCTGTTAAAGCATTCAATTTTCTCTTTGGCTTTGTAAAGTCTCTCTCGTGTCCAAAGTTTGAGAAATAGCTGAAAGCATCTTTGGATGGTCTCAAAAGGTTGTACTTGGTCTAACCCTGGGTCTTGACAAGGATTACACTTACCTTTAAGTTGGGAGCTGAGAAGGCAGTTGGGCACAGAAGAATATGCACCACACACCCCATACAATTACAGTAACAAGAACAAACAAACAACTGCTGCTCGTGGCTTGGTCGGCAGTACCTGGGTAAAAAACTGGCTGGAGGTCTGAGCTGAAAGACTGGCAGTGAATGGAGTTAAATCCAGTTGGCACCCAGTCTTAAGTGGTGTTACCCAGGGCCTGATATTGGGGTCGGTTCTCTTTAATATCCTTATCAATGACATGGATGAGGGGATTGAGTGCACCCTCAGTAAACTCACAGATGACACCAAGTTGGGTGGGAGTGTTGATCTGCTGGAGGGTAGGAAGGCTCAGGCTCTACAGAGGGATCTGGACAGGCTAGATCGATGGGCTTNGAGCTGGTGAGGGGTCTGGAGCACGAGTCTTGTGAGGAGCAGCTGAGGGAGCTGGGGGTGTTCAGCCTGGAGAAAAGGAGGCTGAGGGGAGACCTTCTCGCTCTCTCCAGCTCCCTGAAAGGAGGGGGTAGCCAGGGGGAGCTGGTCTCTTCTCCCAAGGAACAGGCCATGAGACAAGAAGAAATGGCCTCAAGTTGCACCAGGGGATGTTTGGGATGGATATCAGGAAAAATTTCTTCCCAGAAAGGGATGTCAAGCATTGGAACAGGCTGCCCAGGGAAGTCGGGTTGGAACTAGATGATCTTTAAGGTCCCTTCCAACTCAAACTGGTCCGTGATTCTCACAAGAAGAGCAGGACATCTTGGCTTCTTGTTAACCATATGGAAACCTAACAAAAGTTATGCATCTAAGACCACCTAGGCATCATAAAGTGCATGGGAGGCCCAGGCAGGGTGCTGAGGTGGTCATTTTGCTTCATGTCAGCTAAGGTAGAATACTATAGAAGATTCAGCTGAGCTTTAAGAAATATAAAAAGTTAGAGAAAGAAAAAAAAAATAGAATAGAACAAACAAGATGTCCTTGCAAGGGCAGTAAACATTTGGTTGCTAATGAGTTCTGATGCCCCACCGTGGGCTCTTTTCTCCAAGGTTGGTTAGGGAGCAGCTACAGTAGAGTCTTTGTATAGATGCCAGCTACGGTTTTGCTACCACTGGCCTTTTCTCCAACTGCATCCATTTCATCCAAGCTCTGAAGGGAATAAGTGAGCAGTAACAAGCCAAAAAAAGGAGATTAGCAGTAGAGAAAAAAGAGAAATAAACAAAAGGCTGCTGGGTGGGTCCTCCTGCTGGCACAGAGAGCTCAAGGCTTATAGAGAATTGTGAAGTTGACAAAATCATACGTGTTTTATGCTTATTTTAAGGTCATGTTTAGTTGCCTGTGTTTATTTGTTAAAACTGGAGAGATCACAAATATTCAATTTGTGAAATAACAATAGTTAAACTGTTTACCGGCAAGTTTTTTACTCCTTAGTATATCCCCTAATGAGCAATGCATCACTGTCTCTGATGGCCTACATGTGACAATGTAAGGAATCCAAAACAGGCATCATTGTCATTCTCTTAGAGTAACTGTCATGACAAAAACAAAACAACTTCTAGAAAAAATAAAACCTAGGGAAAAATAGATTACATACTTCTAACTCTGTTAGAATCATAGAGTCACAGAATGGTTTGGGTTGGAAGGGACCTTTAAAGGCCACCCAGTGCCACCCCCTGCCCTGGGCAAGGACACCTCCCACCAGCCCAGGTTGCTCCAAGCCCCGTCCAACCTGGCCTTGAACCCCTCCAGGGATGGGGCAGCCACAGCTTCTCTGGGCAACCTGGGCCAGGGGCTCACCGCCCTCAGAGTGAAAAATTTCTTCCTAATATCTCATCTAAATCTCCCCTCTTTCAGAACAATCACTCTTCATCTTATCACTACACACCCTTGTAAAACGTGTCTCTGCTGCTATAAGGTCTTCCTGGAGCCTTCTCTTCTCCAGGCTGGAGAGAGAGGAGTTCTAGAGATGAAGTGCCTATATATATATAGTAAGATAGATAGATATAGATATATATAGATATAGATAGATAGAGATACACACATACACACGTTTTATATATGCGTGGGTACGTATATAGGTATGTAGATGCGTACATAAAACACACACATGTACACATATATACTCCCATGCGTTCTATTCAAGTGGCAAAATATTCAACAAGTGAATGCAATGCACGTGCCCAGCAACAAAAAGCAGGTCAATCATGGAAATCATGTCCTAACTGCACGGCATCCCTCACCCCACCCCCTCAGCATTCCTGGAAAATCAAAGAGATTTAAAAACCATAACTGAAATCAACTGTTCAATTACAGGCCACAAAAGAACAGTTTATAAATATCTTCCACAAGCACTGTTTTAATGATGCTGCTTCAGCAAACTCCCTGGATCCTGTAATCCCTTTTTTAATCTCTGTTATACACTTAGTGCCTTTGAAAGGATCAGAGTAGCACACAATATCCCTATTACACATCGTGACAGGACAGGCTGGGGGAAATGAAGATTAACAAAACCTTCCCCCCCTCGCCCTTTCCTCTTAAATGGCACGTTTTGGGTGGTATTCAAGCCAAGATTCCTTTACAAACTCTAATTGCCATCTCTTAACACAACACCGTTAGAGGATCTTCCTAATCTGGAAAACTAAATCACATAAATGGATTGCAGATCAGTTTTCAGATGACCAAAAAAAAGCGACCAAAGGTTCCCACAAAGAGTAAAAGCCATTGATTAAAACACACAAACCAAACCACATTTCCTGAATTATCACCTTTACTCTAGCATCACTAAACTCATTTGTGTTTTAGCTACCAGACACCTCTGAGCCTTCTTTGCACCTATCAAAGTTCAGTGTTTTAATAAGGGAGGAGTTGCACCCTACACTGTAGAAATTTCACCAAATAAAATTATCACACAATATTTTTTCCACTATCCTTAGATAAATATAATAACTTTAAAGCCAACACTTAACTGCAATGAGATATTCTAAAGAAGTTTACAGATCTGTCTCTCAAACCATGGTCCAAAGCATAATTAAAATGGAAGATTCTGTCTGAAGACAATCACTTATCCTACTAGCACAAAAAAAAGAAATTGGATTTTTTGTTTTACTAGTAAGAATTCAGGTATGGCTCACAGTATCACAGAATTCCAGAATGGCTGGGGTTGGAAGGGACCTCTGGAGATCATCTCCTCCAACCCCCGCCAGAGCAGGGTCACCCAGAGCAGGTGGCACAGGAACGCGTCCAGGTGGGGTTGGAATGTCTCCAGAGACGGAGACTCCACCACCTCTCTGGGCAGCCTGTGCCAGGGCTCTGCCACCCTCAAAGTAAAGTAGTTCCTCCTCATGTTTAAGTGAAACTTCCTATGCTCAAGTTTGTGCCCGTTACCCCTTGTCCTGTCGATGGGCACCACTGAAAAGAGCCTGGCCCCATCCTCCTGACACCCACCCTTTAAGTATTTATAGGCGTTGATAAGATCCCCCCTCAGCCGTCTTTGTTCCAGACTGAAGAGACCCAAATCCCTCAGCCTTTCTTTATAAGAGAGATGCTCCAGTCCCCTCATCATCTTGGTGGCCCTTTGTTGTCCCCTCTCCAGCAGTTCCCTGTCCTTCTTGAATCGGGGAGCCCAGAACTGGACACAGTACTCCAGGTGCGGCCTCCCCAGGGCAGAGCAGAGGGGGAGGATGACCTCCCTCCACCTGCTGGCCACACTCTTCTTGATGCCCCCCAGGATGCCATTGGCCTTCTTGGCCACGAGGGCACATTGCTGGCTCATGGGCATCCCGTTGTCCACCAGGACTCCCAGGTCTCTTTCCACCGAGCTGCCCTCCAGCAGGTCACTCCCAACCTGTCCTGGTGCGTGGGGTTATTCCTCCCCAGGTGCAGCACCCTACACTTGCCCTTGTTGAATTTCACAAGGTTCCTCTCTGCCCAAATCTCCAACCTGTCCAGGTCTCTCTGTATGGTGGCACAGCCTTCTAGTGTGTCAGCCACTCCTTCCAGCTTTGTGTCATCGGCAAACTTGCTGAGGGTGCGCTCTGTCCCCTCATCCAGGTCATTGATGGATATAACTTGTATCGCGAACTCTTTTCTTAATCATGCAATGTATTATAAAGAAAGATTCTTTATGCCTTTCTGAATCTCTCTGCTAACATTATAGATCATAAAAATGCATATCTACTTCAAAAACTATTTTTAACCATTTAAAAAAAATATTTTGTATACTTATCATACAGTACCTAAAAAAAGCAATCCGAGATGTTCAGGTGTGAAATAATCCCCTACATAAATTTTTTTAAAGGACAAGTTTAATAAAATGCTAACTTACTAGCGTGCCTTTTTTAATTACCCTCCACTAACAAGATATTTTATTCATGTCTTAAGCAATTATTTATGATACCTGTGCTAATAATAGGGATTAAAATACCCTGTATTAATAACAGGGATCAAAATGTCACATCTTGGAGTGGTTTGTTTATTTTTTTAAGAGAAAGAGCGATTTGCACATATCCAAATATAAATATAGTTTTGCTCCTAGTGAAGACATCGATAAACTGAGCACATCGGTATGGAAGGAAAACAATGAGTCAGACACTGTAGCAATAGATTTCAAAATATACAGCAATATACAGAAAAAGCTATGACAAGACAGAGAAAAAGAACAAAGATTATCAACCATTGTTTTACTAAAGTTTAAATGAGGACCTGTATAAAAAAAAATAATGACACTCATTAAAAAAATTGAACAGGACAGCTAAAAAAATATTAAAGCCTCAGAGAAGGCATAAAGACTCCTTAAATTCACTTTACTGGAAGCACAGCATGCAGCTAAAATAAAGATTTGGGAAAGGGTGGAAACTGGCATGGATAAACACGGGATTTGCAGATTTTTCCTCACAGTTTTCATCCTCTAAATGGGCTATGGCAACTTATGATTTCAAGGGCGCAAGATCTACCTCTTAGGAACTCAGCTGCAGTTGTCATTCACTACATACCTATTCCTTTATAATATGAACTTTGGGAGGAAGGATGACGTATCAGATCAGAGCAAACCGATGGTCAATGCAATAGGAAGAGTCTCCGATGAAAGAAGAGACATTCTACAGCTTGTGTCTAAACTGTGACCTCTCTTAACCTTCCCCTTCTTTTCTCAGAAGCAAGTAACACACACCTTCAGAGCAGGAGCTCAAACTGTGCTCAGTCTGAATCATCCTCTCAACCAGTACAAAAATGTTTATTTGCTTATTTTTACAGATATCACATGCTTACCAAGCTTCAGCTCATTTTACCATATAGGTAGAGAAAAAACCGTTCCAGCGGGAGCCGTGTCCCAAGACATAACGAGGAATTAGTGGTCCTGAGGTGTATGCCGACCCAGCCCAGCCTCCCGAGCTCCTACCCAGATGTTAGCCAAAGGGGCCATGGAGTCACTCCCTGCTGTGTCCTGCCATGATAGCTTGCAGGTGTCATGGGAGGACCTACAGATGGTCCTGTCTGATGTTCTAACATGTATGACCTCTCCTTCAAGATTTCACACACTTAAGATGACAAATTAATGGTTTTATTGTGAGGAGTGAGACCATCTTTAACCAATAGAATCATAGGATGGTTTGGGTGGGAAGGGACCTTAAAGATCACTTAGTTCCAACCCGCTGCCCTGGGCAGGGACACCTCCCACTAGACCATGTTGCTCCAAGCCCTGTCCAACCTGGCCTTGAACCCCTCCAGGGATGGGGCAGCCACAGCTGCTCTGGGCAACCTGGGCCAGGGGCTCACCACCCTCACAGCAAACAATTTCTGCCTCATTTATCTCATCTAGATTTCCCCTCTGCCAGTTTAAAGCCATTACCCCTCATCCTATCACTATGTGCCTTGTAAAAAGTCCCTCCTGTCCTGTAGATCAGTCCCATCTGTCCTGTAGACATCTCTTACCAAGATCCAGAAAAAACAATCAGGAAAGAACAGTAAACGACATGAAACTGTCTTTAAGCACAAAGCCTTTTTTAGCAGCGCGTCCCGTGTTCAGCCAATGCCAGAGCGCAGACACGATGAGAACTGGACTGTTTTCAGGGCCTCCATCAGTAACTTCATTCACTTTACATGGGTGCGAAAAGGGAAGTGCTAATAATAGCTATCATTTGCTCCACTGCAATTTTTAACTTTTTTAATACACGCTTCATTACAACGATGCCGTGTTTTTCCTGCCAGACTAACTGTTTCTATACGGTGAAGTACATGCCTGGTGTCTTCATATCTGCCAATATTTGTTTCTCCCTCAGCCTTGTAGCCAGCAAATTCTAATGGACATAAAAGAGAAGCAAAAGGATGACAATGGAAGTATGGCTGTTCTTTCACGAAGCACAACGCCGCCAGTACAAAACTAAACTTATGAAGGGAGGACTATAAAAAGCAAAAGTAGAACAAATAAACCTACTTGAAAAAAAAATAAATCCCTATTTCCATGACAACAGAAACACATCATTAAGGGCCAGTATACTTCAGAAGAACTTGTTTTCTCTAACAGACAGCAGACGAACTGCATTTTTATTATATTATTTTTTTAAAAAACAGAAAAATCTCTTCCTGTGGAGTCTCCCCATAAACAAACTGATAAGACAACACAAGACAAATGGTTTCTTTTGATATATAAGCAAGAAAACCTCACTGCAGGGTACTTCCAGGAAAGGAACGTAGTCATTGTGAGCAATGCAGAACACTTATCTCTCAGAAGGAAGTCCATGGATTAATTCTAAAACTATAGAAATACTACAAAATTCTCATGCACTCGTTCTAGGTGGTTTTATGAAGTTCATTTAAAAAAAAAAGTCCATACAGTTTTGCTATTAGACTGCTCCACACCCTTATTTATAGATTATATAAATTTCCTTCTTTTTTCTTCATTATACATAAGCAGCCACCACCTTTTCACAGCAGCCCCAATGTTTTACACGTTTATTTAAGTAGATATTTAAGCTGGAAAGAGAGAGAAACAGAATTAATCTTTCCTAACGAGTGAAGTATACCAGCCTTCTTATATCATCATAACTGTATCGATACCGTCCCTTTATGGAGATGTGAACAAAAATTACCATCCTCGCTTTAGTTATCGAAACACACAATGCCTTCATTTACACTGTTTAAAAAAAACAAACCACACAATCACCTTCTTCCTAATTCTATTTCCATCTTGGTTTTCTCCCCAGTTTCTTCCAGTCTAACAGCATTCCAGAATTTCAGCTATATATCAGATTCATTAACTGGACAACGTCATTTACTGGACCCAAGCTTTCTGCTGTATCTTCCCACAATTTCACAGCTTCACCATTGCCAGCACCTCTTTTCATCTTATCAACGTCATCGCCAAAAAAATCTCATCTCGCTTCATAGCTTTTTCACTTCTTGCCCTTCCACTCTCTAGCATATAAGCTAGCGTTTCTGCAATTCATTTCTCTCTGCTGTGCGAGATGACCAATTTAAATCCTTTCCCCCTTATTTGATTTTGTCTGATTTTCAAAAATAAAGTTTACTACTTCAACTACTCTAAAATACTGATAGAGGATCATAAAACGCAGGCATTTTAAAAAAATGCTGGGAAAGTGCTTTGCTAAACTTGAAAAACCACATACTCTAGTTCAGAGTTGTTATCATGCTCCACTTGAATAGATGATCAACAAGTATCTGATACGTGCCAACTTTCAGAAACATATCAACTTATTGCTACATCCTTTAATATATTGTTTTGTTATGAGATTAAAAATGCTGCATTTTGAGACATCTGTGACCATCAGCAGCTGGGTTGCCCAATGCTACTGCACCTCACTATTCACACCACGAACTCCGTGAGGCAGTAATAGTGCCTCTGCCAGGTTCAGGGCAATGACAAATCTCAACGATTAAACAAATAAAGATAAACTGATCAACATATACACATAATTTAAACAGAAACTATCTGTCATAAAACAACAGAAGTTTCTAAACCTTGAATGGGATCCTTGCAATATGTGATGATACATGTATTTCATTGAGGGAGAATAATTACTATCTACTAAGAATCACAGAATGGTTTGGGTGGGAAGGGACCGTAAAGACCACCCAGTGCCACACCCTGCCCTGGGCAGGGACACCTCCCACCAGACCAGGTTGCTCCAAGCCCCGTCCAACCTGGCCTTGAACCCCTCCAGGGATGGGGCAGCCACAGCTTCTCTGGGCAACCTGGGCCAGGGGCTCACCACCCTCACTGCAAACAATTTCTTCCCAATATCTCATCTAAATCTCCTCTCATTCAGTGTAAAACCCTTCCCCCTCATCCCGTGGCTCCCCTCCCTGCTCCAGAGTCCCTCCCCATCCTTCCTGTAGGCCCCCTTTAGGGCCTGGAAGGGGCTGGAAGGTCTCCCCGGAGCCTTCTCTTCTCCAGGCTGAACCCCCCCAGCTCTCTCAGCCTGTCCTCACAGCAGAGGGGCTCCAGCCCTCCCAGCATCTTCATGGCCTCTTCCAGACCCGCTCCAACAGCTTTCTCGTGTTGTGGTCCCAGAGCTGGACACAGACTATTTGAGCTTTTCTGGGATATGGAAAGGGCATGAAATACATCTCTGGACCACAGCAACTGTTTCAGCAATAAGAAGGAATGCTGAGTTCAGACATGGCTGGAAAAACGCCAAGACTGATGTGTTATTCAAACCTTTTTATAATGAAATAATTAGAGGTGTGTAACTTTGGATAACTAGCATTTGGTATATTCTGTCCATTCAATGGTGGGTTTTTCACCCTTTTGAGGGTGTACACATCCTTCTGAGACCGCACAAAATCCATTAAACAAATTTGTTTAAAACATGTGCTAGTTTTAACAAAGCCTTATAGGGAATTGGTCACTTGAATTCACCAAAGTACTGCCTGACACGGACGGAGTTTCTTCAAAATTCCTTGCCAGACTGTATAAAACGTCACACCCTTGAGTGGAATCTAATGAGCTACCTGCTATTAAGTCAAAGAGAGCTTTCAATGTGTTCTGATTATACTCTCCATGGGAACATTACGAATATTTGGGATTTGTACATTTAATAAAATAATAGAATCACAGAACGGTTCAGGTTGGAAGGCACTTTAAAGACCATCCAGTTCCAACCCCCCCGCCCTGGGCAGGGACACCTCCCACTAGACCAGGCTGCTCAAAGCCTCATCCAGCCTGGTCTTGAACACTTCCGTAATTCCATGAAGTCTGACTTAAAGTAACCTGTGACCTTAAATACCAAATATGGAATTGAAACTCACTGTACTTCCACTCCCTTTGCAGTCCTGTAGTACATAGAATAATCTCTACTTTGGTGAGGAGTGAGAACATGTGAGTGAAGCACTCAGCAAACGTAGTCAAAGTCCAAGTACTCCTCACTGTCATTTTGTATTACATATGTACTCTAGTACTACAAAAATTCTTAAGTTGCACAGAAAGAATAAGATTTTTCTTCAGATTGGAAAAGAGAATGAACTAAACCAGACCAGCAATGACCAGAACTTAATGTGCAATAGAATAGGACCCAAGCTTGCTTTCTCTACGAGACCTAATGTACTTCGTTGTATTAAGAAACACTAAAGTGAAATGTTCAAGGTTTTACCTCTTCATCATCTTCTCTCACTTAAAGCCTCACTTTGATATTTGTACAAGGATGACTCAATTTTTTTTATTTATTTTTTTCCAATGAATGGAGGCAATTGAGCAGTACATTGAGGCACCCTTCCCACAGGGCAATAACCTCAGCAAAATACCTCCTTAAACATCCTTTGTTCTCAAGGAACAGCTTGTATGAGTCTTGAATTTTCTCATACACCCTTAGAATGTGTAAAAACCATAGGACAGACAAGACACTAAATATAAATCCCACTTCTATCTTTTCTGTTCTGTTATTATGACTATCAATAGCATGGATACAGGCCAGTAACAACGGAGTTCTAGAGTACAAAATACGGCTTGAGTGACCTGTAATGCTGACCTCTGCTACACAACTTCGGAACACATTTCTTTTTGAAAGAGTAAACATTAAATTTCACCCCAAAGATACACATGAAATCGTCTCAGAACCTGAAGTTGGAAGACAACAGCCTTACACAGAGACCTAAAAGAACTGCACACGCATATATTTGGGTATAAATTTATAGAGGAAACAAACTGTTGGTCTGCAAAGTATTGGGACCCTACCACTGGTGAGCTGCTTCTGTAATATCCTTGTTTACATGTTAATGAATTTAAGTCCTATCTCTAAGTACCATACAAAACTATTATTCTTATACATAGATAATTAAGAAGCAGAAAGACTATCCAAGATTTAAAAACATAAGTATAATATATGAAGCTACCCATTGTAGGATGTTAAATTTGCATATTGTGTTATTTATCATTAACAGATTATAGGTCTGCATTAAAAATTGAATAGATAATGTAGAAAATTATTTCATCCAGACATTTGAACTTTGTGTTGGGTGGGGGGGAAGGTCATTTTTCACTGAAAAAGGACAAACTCTGCTCAGACCCTGTCAAAGCAGCAGAGTCGTCAGCTGAATACTTTTTAGCTGACTACTTTTTTCTATCTAATTAGACAAGAGTCATAACTCATCTTCCCAAATGGACTCTGCGCAGGGGAGGATAAGCACTGCTACAGTAAAAGAAAGACTGAAATAGCTTCCTAACTAAATTATAACTTAAGAGCTTCAGAGAGAGAGAGTTGAAGAGAAGGGAGGGGAATGGAAAGAAGAGAATGTTGGTAACTGATTATTAAGCTAAAATGATTTGAGGACATAATAAATAATTACTTATTTCACTAATTCTACCTTTTAACATCTTGTTTTATTTTACATTTACGTGTTTTATTTTTTACTCCTATGCAACCAGACTAGTTATAAACCAAGCCTAAAGAAACTACAGACCTCCTTTATTCTCCCTTATTTAGAGTGTGTGAGTGACTTCTAAGAGTATCTTCAGGGTATTTTTTCTGCTTCACATTTGTATGGACAGCCCAATATCTGCTGCTTTTTTTTTTTTTCCCCCCTCCAAAACACAGTCCCAGTTTCCTTGACTGACTAGCAGAGTGCCCGCAGCTATCTTTACTGAAGAATTGTCAAAACAAACTATAATGTGGTGACTGAAAAGCCTCTTTCTAATGCAGGATTTTATGAAATGTTTGTAGCAGTATAATTTGAGTGGCAAACTTCTTGGCTGGCTGTCCAGCCTGGCCTGGTTCTCAAGCATCGGTATCCAGCAAAGCAGGCCTCTGGTTACGGGCTCAACATCGCGAGTTCTGCTGTTTCTATGCACATATTCATTCCCAATAATCTCCCGTCGGGCCAAAGGACATCCTGATCCTGAGACTTCTGTCCTGTTTAAGACACCACCATGAACAGTGATGGATAGCACTTGCTCCATTTATTTGTTCACCACTTACTAGCTGTAAGCTGTATTCTGCAAGTACGGCTGAGCTGCAGAGGAAGGGCTGTCTATTGCCTTGTGTTTGCTGCTACTAATGGGGAAAAATACAGGCTTTTCAAGGGCAAAAAAAGATTGTTTTGGAGACCAACGGCTCACCTTCGTGTGGCAAAAGCTTACAGAAAGCAGACAGGGAATCTGCAAAGGTGTACAGTGGGAGATCCTGAAAGGAGAAAGGAGCACACTCCCTTGGCAGACTTTAGAGGTGACTAGGGAGAGGGAAAAAGAAAAAAAAAAAAGAAGGGGGGGAAGAAAATGGAACACACTACAACACCAAAACCACGCAAACTTTGCCCAAGAACCCAGCAAGGACTACGTTGCTTACTGCAACCAAGAATCACAGTGAAAGGTGTTGGACTAGAAAGCGAAGAGGAGAAAAGGATCCATCACTTTAAACTTTAACACCCAAGAGATCCGAATTTCTATTTCAAAAGAAACCATATTTTAGCTTTTGTCCGCATAAATAATTTCTTCACATTTATAAAGCTGTTTGGTCACTTTAAGGAAGTGATGTTCTGACAGAGTTCTGTCAAACGAAACTGGAATGAACAATCCAAAGATCTCACACTTTCAAGTAATACCTGAATTCACGCACGTACACCCAGAAGAAGCGGCGAAGGGAATGAGGCAGTTGGAGGAAGAAGTAAGAAAAAAAGTGGTAAAAAAAAATATTTTCAAGACAAGTAGTTTGATTTTCTTACTAAGTACCAAACAACAAAATAAACATTTCAAGTATGTTGTATAAGAATTATTTAAATTCTTAAATTATAATGATTTGCCATATATTTGGGAGTAATTCTACTACTGATAAAGACCACATCTTTTTTTCTACTTGTTACAGAAAAGAAACAACAGCAAATCCAGCAGTTCTCTGAATTGCAACAGGGTCAAACCCAAGACATTTGGTTGACTAAGACAGGATGGAAACTCGATGTCCTCCCACAACTGTTTTTCTTAAGTTGACATTAAAAGCAAAAGCAGATCATAGTGCTTAGCGATATGGTTTAGTGATGATTTTTGTCAGTGTTAGGTTGACGGTTGGACTCGATGATCCCTTGGAAGGTTGGTTGTCCCTTCCAACCTACACAAGTCTATGATTCCTGAGATGAAAACCCACAGGCTTTACCTGTGACCAAAAAAAAATAGAATTACTAATGAAGTTTTGGTTCCATCAACACTTTTTCCCCTATTTGGTCATCTTCTGAAAGGACAACCAGGGTGGATGACCATCTCCCACAGTCCTGTCATTGCCGTGCTAACGACTTCCTCTCGGTAATATCTTACAGGATGATAGTCACGTTTTCTGTTATACTGCCACCACGAAGGGAAAAATGTCACTAAATGCAGTGTAACTGCTTGAAAACACACGGAGAGATAACTGCTGAAGCTTCATCAATTGTTACTTTAAAAAGAAACACGCCCCTGAAGAGCTGTGTTTGGCAGCGTCGCTGTGAGAAATGAATAAACATCCCTTCACTCCATCCCAGCGACATCAGGCAGAAAGGAGAAAGGGAAGTCGACAGAGGTCACACAGGAACGTGAAGAGCTCTGGAGAAACCTCCCCGGATTCTAATCCGCACTGACAGCTATCCTATTCTTCACCGGCTTTATGTATAATGGACACATAACTCTTGCTTCAAAGTCAGAATAACCCTCTGTCTAACTCTTTTAAAGGCAGAATTACTGGGCCTCATTCCAGCCTCCTGAACCAAACTACACATAAATCAAATATTTACTTGGACACCTAGTTGTCCAAGACAATATGCTAAAAAAAAAAAATACAGCAAAAAGTCCCGATAGTATATCACATTATTTATGCATTTCTAAGAGAAATAGCACATCTATTACCTCTATGACCTTAAGAAAATTATGAATATTAACTTTAATGTATAAATTCAAGTTGTTCAGACATCATAATATGTGGATCACGAAGAAAAGGAAGGCAACCTTCCACCAAGTGGAAAAATTGCTTTCCATAGACGTTTCATTGGCTTGGATATTTAATTTAACTGCAGTTGATATAATCACCAATTTACTTCCACAGTATCGATTAGATGTGTGTTTATCTGTTTCTAAATCTGATTTTTTCACTGCCTTTTCAGTTGTAAAATTGCACAAATATTAATTTTATTTACCTATCCCCTTCTCCAGTTTAGCATACATATCAGATCTCAAGGTTAATTCCTCCAACAGAAACTTACACCTCATTTCTTAGCTGGTACAATTTTTCTGTATTAACTCTTCGAGAAAAACATTGCCACCAATCCAGACAGTAAGAGGTAAGGTTTTTAAAACACCATCTATGCAACTCTCACGCAATGCTGCGGAGCCCTCATGATGAAGAGCAATACACTGTGTCCTCTCGGGTCTCACCAAGGTAGGTCTTGAGACCTTTCCTCACTACAGCTGGGGAAACTGGTGGCAAAAATGGTCCTTCTGGAGAAGCAAGAGAGGCATCATGACAAGAGCAACATTTTTAGGGTGGTATTCTATGGTGGTATAATTCTTGTGCAATGGGCAGAGATAACGGGTAACAGACAGAACAAGTCACATTTGAGGAATATCTTTGAAACATTTTGAATTGCCAGGGGAATCCTACCCTTCAAAGAGAGGAGATTTAGATGAGATAAATAAGGAAGAAATTGTTTGCTGTGAGAGTGGTGAGCCCCTGGCCCAGGTTGCCCAGAGAAGCTGTGGCTGCCCCATCCCTGGAGGGGGGTTCAAGGCCAGGTTGGATGGGGCTTGGAGCAACCTGGGCTGGTGGGAGGTGTCCCTGCCCAGGGCAGGGGGTGCCACTGGGGGGGCTTTAAGGTCCCTTCCAACTCTAGCCATTCTATGGAGTCTCTTTTCAATGGCTACTGAACATTTGCAGAAAAAGACATCCAAAGACAGTACCGTTCTTGCAGAGAAAGCTATTAAAAGACAAAACACAGAGTGGCTGCCCAGAGACAAGGGTGCTGCAGAAGCTCCCACTCTGCACAGCTTATGCCTGAAAGTCCCACAGATTTTACCTCTTGAGTTTTCAGATTTTTAGCCGTATATATGCAGTGCACCCTCCTGAGCAACTCACCTACGTAATTTCTAGCTTGCATTCCTAGTCTAGATATCTTCCTAGCCATGGTAACATCCCCAAACCTCTCAGAGATCAGATCTCAGATTTAAATTTCTTCAAAGCAAGCCACTTAATGTCCAACACAGTACATATTCTTGAACTGTATCTCACTCAGTGTTTGCTTTCCAGGTAACTAACATCAGGCAAACTGTGCAAAAAAACCCAACAACACCCAACCTTGAACAGTCTGAATACATCCCATACATCCCATTTATTCTCGACAGTTTCTGTGTTATACATTTGTCTCAGCTGCAGGTTTATCTGCCATATACCTTTCTTGTCCATTTTTTTTCCCTACTAATTCCTAGTCTCTCTAGTGGAGAGTAAAACTGATTTAAAGCAAGCGCAGAGAATAGATTGTTCCTACCCAAAGACTGAAAAGAATAAAAATCGCTTCCTTGAGTAGTACGACTCACAATACCTTTGCTATCACTAATTAGATGCCAATAGCTGCTTCTACAGCGGTACGATGGCAGTGATGGAGAAATAACCCCCATCTTGCAGGATTTAGATTTTCCCAACTCTGTGTTCCTCCAAGCACAGACAATCTGACTACCTACATGATAGAGCTGTAATCCATTTAACAGCATTTTACAGAAGGAGAATGTAGCTTTTTCATTACACACCAAAGACAAAACTATTTAGGTAAGTGGATTCATGCACCTATTGGAAATGCGGTTAGAGAAGCAGAAGACTTAGTCTCTCTCTTCCTTGTTACTATCTATTTATAAATCAGAAGCAACTTAGAGTTTAATGGACTGAATTGCTATGAGAACTATTGGGGATCCAGACTCAAAAATGCTGCTGCAAATTAGTATTAAGTGCGGACAAGGGGATTGTCTAGGAGCAAAATTAGTGCCTCAAATCAGACCCAATCTGCACACTTTAAAGTGAGTTTAAAACACCCTATTTCACCTCATTCTTACAACCCATCTGTTTATCATAATGGTTTATGATAAAACAAAGTCTTTGATTCCTTGAAATGAGGCGTTTCTGTCATTCATATCATATATAACTGACACCATCAAGCACGTGTGCCATAGAATAACAATGGATTTTCCGTCTTTTCTCTCCTCCCCATAGGCAGCAGAGGGCCTTAAGTCAATAACTTAAACTGGGGATTCGACATCATTAGTTCCGATGTTTCAAGACGATGCTGCATGGGAAATTAGCAAAATAAACTGAAAATCTGTTCCATAGTCTGAAATCGTTAATGCTTAATTTGGTAAATATTCAGTTCTTTTCCTCTGAATGGAATTCTTTTCATAAGCCAAAACTCTCAAACAATACACTGGGAAAATATCCATAAAGGCATTTCTGAAAACGTGTATTTTCCCCTCTGCAGTTACAACAAACTCTGGAATTCCTGGTCAATGCAGTATGGAAGGAAAGAAAAAAGAAAAAAAAAAGAAAAAAGAGGCCTAACCAAATTATCTAACATAAATTGTCCCAGGAACTTAACCTAGAGAGCCCATAAAATAGACTAGATCAACCATATGGGTCCGTGGTGTATCAAAGTTGTTAAACTATTTGGGCACAATGTATTCCGAATTCAGCAAGTATTGTATGAATTACTTGAAAATTTACATTCGTAGGCACTTTAATTCTTTGGTCTTAGAAAGTTGTTGGCTGCAAAGAATAGCTTGAAAAGTGAATAAAATGGGAATAATACTCCAAATGCCAAAGACTCCTAGAACTTTTAATTCCTCACGGCTTTCAGTTTTAGGATATAGGTGTAAGAGCGTTACGTTTAGAAAATAAAAGAGCCTTATAAGGCAACAGAGGGAAAGAAAGAGTAGGAAAAGTAGTTCTTTTGCTTGCAAGTATTTGATGCCAGAATAGACACGGCAGCAGAAAGTAAAGCCATGGCTCTGACCAAGCCCCAAAAGACAGGGTTCCAATGTACTAGTCACGTCAACTAGATTTTCAACTCATGTCAGCTCTACAGCATATAGGCACAGGAAGCTAATGAAATGTTGCCAAGCCTCAACTTTTTTAGGATTTGAAAAGGATCAGATTTTCCTGTTGTGTAATCCCGTTTATGCATAGCCGTCCGTGCGGGCTACACCACTGCAAGCTCAGAGAACCAGCACAATAGTTGTTCCAGCACAAGGCTGCCTGCGTATCCGCACCATTAAAGTTCCACCTAGTCAAATATTGGTCTGAAAAACATTTTCAGCTTCCAGCACTTGGATCTACTATGTTTTTAAGGGTCCCTTACAACCCAACACATTCTATGATTCTATGTTTTATTGACCAGATGAAATAGCTTTCTAGTGTCAATTTTTTATCATATCATACTTCAGAACATGACCATCTCAGAACCTCCTCTTTTTAACTAAATGATGCACTGCATTCTGAGTATTATAATCATTGATCATATATTTTGCTCCAGATCCCTGAAAAAAAATGTTAAGCAAACAGTTTATAATCAATCCCTTCAGAGTCCCACTAAAAATACAGCACATAGGTCCCTATTCCCCTTTTAGAATTAGTTTGGGAGCCATCTTTTACTCTAACGTCTACCATTACAAACTCGTATCACATCTATTTTTAATCAAAATGTCAAGTACTGAAAAAAAAAATAATAATTCACCCATTGATTTCTAGTGTGCCCTGTCTGCTTTTAAATCCATGATTACATTAATTTTGTCAAGCAAGATCTACTTTCCATTAACACCATCTGACTGCATTAATTATATTATATTCCTCCAGTTTCTGATTAACCAAGTCTAACAAGAAACATTAAATCTCTTGCCTGAGATCAGCATCATACCGATAATAGAATTATGCATTTCTTTCACCCGATCATTTTCCAATATTGGAACTTTTATGCCAATTTTCTGGAGCTACTATTGTTTTACAAGGGTGTTTTCTAGGAAGCCTAGCAAAGCTGGTTCGTAAAAGTAAAAGGCTTTTGCAGGCTGCTCTTATCTCTTCAGGATAAGAGAGAAGTGATAAAAGGCACATAAATAGGATGCATGTTTGACAGTTAGGAGGGCCTCAAAGCATTGCTTCTTCCAAGCATGGAGAATAAGACTAGAATCACAGAATGAAACCATAAAAGCTGAAATTTATTAACAGGGCTTGGAAAAACCCCATCTTTTCTGAGACTACTCAAATATCAACTAAAGGAAATGTTTTCGCTAGTATATGAAATAGTTTGAAGGCAAGATGTTGGTCTTTCAGAGATATCTGGCTACATAAAATATAGCACAACCTGTGACACCAACACTGCTGCCGAGCAAAAGGTACAAAACTCTTCAGATGTCCTCCATCATTCCAAAGTTGCATTATGTTTCATGACCAGTTCACTCACCGCAGTTACTCAGCTCTCCTGACAACGTAAGTTGATTATGTACAAATTAGTCTTGAAATGTCAAGGCACTGAAAGCACAGCTGTATGTTCAGGCCTACGGTCAGGCCAATTGCTGCTGGTGGAACCATTCAACTCACACAACCACATTATCTTACTGAGCTCGAGACATATTGGAGAGAAAAAACAGACTTTCTGTGACCATTCTACTGAATTAATAATGCAATAAGTGTCGTTCTTGATAATGCTAAATTAAAAAAAAAAAAATCACATACTTCCAGTATTATCTGTAATAGTAAACTAACTAAACAATACAGACATTAGAAATAAATCCATATTATAGATGATTGCTCTGATAAACCTGAGAGGCTTTGGGGGTTTGGAATTAAATTTCCAAAGCGCAAACACACTGTCTCATATTTCCACAAGTGAAATGACACACTAAACCACAGACTAACAGAAAGTCCTCTTTCTGAAGGAGGCCCCACTTAATTTCATGCAGCTGGCACTGCCTCAAAGAGAGATTGAATGTAACATTACCATGAAGAAAATTCAATTTCCATCACTGAGCACCGATGGCACATATTTAACTCCGTAAGAATCCAGGGTGATGATATCTGCTGATAATTCTGAAAATTCAGCTGTTATGAATAGAAATACTATGGAAGTTCCATTTCTTGAAGTGTTACAGTGTTGTTTTATCCTAATAAATTAGCATGCTATTAAAAGAGGCCGTGTGATTAATATGCAATGTTCTGCTAACCCAGCTCTTAATTAGGCCAACAATTTAGAAGACACAGGAACTAAAGGAGTTAATTTAGGCAGTTTGCACATGAAAAGAATCAAAAGTTAATGCTAATCATGCATCAAATAACAGTGAAGCCAGATGGCATAACCTGTGAAAAAAAAGAGACTCAAAATTTTCATTTTCATGGAACTGTGATGTGAGCAGCATCCTGTCTACTAATTAGCAGAACTTGATAATCCCACTTTCAGTATACGTAACATATGTACATATGTAACATATGTGCTTGAGCATATGTACAACTTCCTGTAATAAATATTGATAGAGATCCCATACTATTTATTTGATCTTTTTCCTGAGAGTCCTTATACAGCGTTGGAAGAAATGTACAATATTGTTAAATTCCTGTTCAACCAGGAATATTAGCGACATGGAAAGCGGAAGCAAACCACAATTTTTCCTAGTAAAACTGTGGCACTGCCCAGAAATTCAGTGAAGTGACACAGACCTGCAGTGCACTGTGAAAAGAGAAAAATCAAAGACATGGGCCATGCCCCAAAGCACTTTTATTTCAATTATTAAACCAAATCCTCTATCACAAAAAGGAGCAAAACGTCAAGCCATTTACATATCCCCTGAAATAGTCCTAAAAATAAAAGGCTAAATGGGGGACAGGGGAAAGCTTCAGTGCAAGCGAAGGGTAAGAAGGGCAGAAGGACTAAAAAAGCGTTTGAGGATCAGGAGCAGAGGTTTGATATTCATAATATTAATATGACACTTAGCCACTCGCTGAGCTCTTAGACTTCAGAACACGTTGAGTCTATAACGCAGAACTCAGTGCAAGACCAAACCTCAGTCATTTGTCACTTAATTTTGCATCTCTCTTTTCAAGAGAAATTACTGCACCTAATCAGTTAAGAATCACTGCCTGCCCAGATCCTCACTTCTCATCTTCCACACCTTTTGTAAGGCTGAAGTAAATTATCTGGACTTAAACACCTGCTGTGGTGTTAACTGGAGTTGTTACACCTCGAGCTACACTCATTTGTGACTCAGTGACTAGCGAGGCTAGCTAGAGCAAAAATAACACTGAAATCACAGGCTCACAATCCATACCTCCTTGTATCTCTGTACTAAGTAGAACTATCTGAGGAATTTTATCCTGGTAAATTATGGCAAGAACTGTATGTCGCCTGAGCAGATATTTGTCATTCTATTGCCTCTCATAAGTGATATGTCCCATAATACTGAATGGTTACATTGACGTACAATAATTTGCACTAACAAGTTGAGGCCAAAAAATTTCAATTTTAATCAAAACCACACTGCAGTGATGCAAGTGGGTGGACCGCATCCTCAGTAAGGAGAAATATCAGTTATAACTTTTTTGTGTGTGTTGATGTTGTGACGAACACAAGCTCTTAGTGCTATTACAGGAAATCTATAGACATTCAAACATTTGGACATAGAATCATTAGCGTTGGAAGGGACCTTAAAGATCATCTAGTGCCAACACCCCTGCCACGGGCAGGGACACCTCCCACTAGACTAGGTTGCTCAGAGCCCCATCCAGCCTGGCCTTCCAAACTTCCAGGGATGGGGCTTCCACCACCTCTCTGGGCAACCTGGGCCAGTGTCTCACCACCCTCATAGTGAAGAACTTCTTCCTAACGTCCAGTCTGAATCGACCCATCTCTAGTTTTAATCCATTCCCTCTAGTCCTACCATTACCCGACATCCTAAAAAGTCCCTCATCAGCTTTCTTGTAGGCCCCCTTAAGATACTGGTAGGCCACTCTAAGGTCTCCTCGGAGCCTTCTTTTCTCCAGACTGAACCACCCCAACTCTCTCAGTCTGTCCTCATAGGAGAGGTGCTCCAGCCCTCTGATCATCCTCGTGGCCCTTCTATGGACACATTCCAGCACTTGTCTCTCACTCTTCTACCCCTAAAATTTCTGTACGCTGTACCATAAGCCAAGTTTTGCAAAAATACATAATTTTCTACAAAGTGTACATGATTAGGTTTCAACATCACCATTTCTAAAAATCACACCCATTACCAAAGAAGAATTCTCATGTGTTGAACACTCTGCTTCAGCAACTGCAAGTTTCCCCGTATTTCTCAAACCTGAAAAGACCATCTACCCGACCTACGACATTACAAAAGCCAACAAATCAAACAAATCAAGATCTAGAGATTTAATTAGTGAAATTAAACTTCAGACTGAAAAATACATCCTCGTGTTCAAGGTAGATGTCAGTGAGCCACAGTGTAGGAGGCAGATTAATCCACACCACCTTTCTAATGAGGATTTCCATCTGACTTATTCTTTCGACGGGCTCCTGCATGTTCTGACCTAAAGAGACTGTTAGACAACGAATCAAGAGAAATTATATCTGAAATGTGAATTGCAGCTTTTTGCAGCTTGTTAATTCCTTTTTCACTTCATGCCTTCGGTAAACTGAAGTATGAAAAAAAAAAAACACCTTTCGCAAGAATCAAAGAAAGCTGTAATAAAAAAAAAAAAAAAGGTGTTATGGTTCCAACCACCAATCTCAGCCATAAGCAGCCACATCTTTGTTTAGTTATTATTGCAGCAAACAACTATCCCCACTAATTCAGTGGGGGCTATTCTCCATCAAAGATGATGAAGTTACCATTGAAAGAGCGTATTTTAGTTGGCAGAGCAAAAGATGTTATGAACTGTTTTCATCAGTTTTGCAACATTAGTTGTGTTTATGTTAATTGTTACTTTAATTCACCTATTATTTGGACAGTTTATTAGACTGTTAGCCTAGTAAAGCTTGTTTTGGTGAATATCTGAAAATAGCATTTTACTATTAATCTCCAATTTATGTTAGATGCTTTAAGAGTCTATCTACTCATCCATTGCTGTCTATCAGCACTGGGAGAGGCAATCAGCTCACATTCCAACCTCACTTATATCCATTTTATCCCCACATTCTGGAAGCCAAAGGAAGGAGTTGCCTTTAATCCACAGTAACGGTCTCACTGTGTTCTACAACTACATCATTAATGATTGCCATTTCACAGAATCCCAGAATGGTCGGGGTTGGAAGGGACCTCTGGAGATCATCTAGTCCAGCCCCCTGCCAGAGCAGGGTCACCCAGAGCAGGTGGCACAGGAACGCGTCCAGGTGGGTTTGGAATGTCTCCAGAGACGGAGACTCCACCACCTCTCTGGGCAGCCTGTGCCAGGGCTCTGCCACCCTCACAGGAAAGAAGTTCCTCCCCATGTTGAGGTGGAACTTCCTATGCTCAAGTTTCGTCTTGACCCATCGCTGGGCACCACTGAAAAGAGCCTGGCTCCATCCTCCTGACACCCACCCTTTAAGTATTTATAAGTGTTGATAAGATCCCCCTCAGTCATCTTTTTTCCAGACTGAAGAGACCCAAATCCCTCAGCCTTTCTTCATAAGAGAGGTGTTCCAATCCCCTAATCATCCTCCTAGCCCTGCCAATCCAGAAGTTTCCTGGCACAACTTTTTGGCAAATTTATGGCAACTTCTGTGATCTTTAGGCGTACTCATTTCTGCAATATTCAGTGATCTTAACATGTGTAAGATACTTAGTTATATGGGACAGAGAGCTTAAATTATGATGTCAGTCTGAACCGCTACCTGGAATTACGACACCATTTATAGTTGCATCTCGATGCATCCTCAAGTCTTCAGTTTCCATCTGGATAGTCATTCCAGTTTCTAGATTTCTCCTGGAACCAATCAGTAGTTTGCAAACCCCTGGTTCCCTAGTACCAAGATCTTATGTATTAATTTCCTAAATACGAACCAAAATCTAACCTAGCCACCTACCACGCTATTGGATGAAGGATGACAGTGAAAAGCTATAATGGCTCTGTCTTTACCCATGCGATTATACCGAGGTTCTCTGCAGACACCGGTACATCAGGGGCATCAACCTCTAGGGCCAAACCCAATCAATTGTGTTACTGTAATTACCTGGAAGCTAAGACACAGTTAACTGGAAAAGAAGAGAGGAATAGCAGTAACACATTAAAAAGGGGAAGCAGAATTGTAAAGATTAGATGTAGCAAGCAAAACAATGTGTTTTAAAATAAAATCTTGAAAAATGGAACATTATTTTATTCAAGTGCATGTAATTGAGTTTATCTATGTCTTTGCTATACACACACACACATATCATCCAGACAGGTGCACACACAGCTAATGGCAGTTCTTTTAATGGAAATATCACTTATAAGTAAGGCCAGTAATACAATAATGATTCAACAGTAAAGCAGTTCTTGAAACCGCAAACGCAGCTTTCAGAAAGCACTAAAGGAACTGAGTAAGAACAGAAGCATACCCTTTATGATTTTAATTTTCATTAAGATGTTTCCTGCTAAAGAAAATAGCTGAACGGTACCAGAAGCCAAAAATATTTTCAGGGTCTATTAATAACTAGATGAATGTTATTCATCTAACTAATGTTATTCTACTAATCGTCATTCAACCTGCCACCTAAGCACAAAAAGAAAAAGTATAAGCCAAAACTGCATGCAATAATTATTCAGATGGATGAATCTATGGTAAAGTACCCTATACACAATAGGGCGTGCCTTAAGTATTGAGAATGCAGTTAGGATCTACCCATTTTCTGAAAGCAAAATTAATTATAGTGCATTTCAGCATATCACAAGGGATTATATTTGTGCAAGAGATCTGTGCTGTTTATTTTTTTTATTTTTGTGTTAGTGTTGAGCTGAGCCACAGTAACATAAAAGTACCAGAGCACACACGCAGTGGCATTGAAGTTTTTAGGTACTGCAGATCATTTCGGCTAGTATTAGAAAGACAGGGGCATTTTATTTCTTCAGACGTACAACATTTGCTTTTATATCTGGCACATACTGCGCAATTGGTCCCTTCTGCTCTGGATCCAACTCCTGTGACATTCCCGGAGGCCGTATCTCAGTTTTAGGTCAGAATATAGGTATATATTCTTAGCTTGCCAGATCTGAACTTTTAATAAAAGTGAAGTTGTTCTCAGGTCTTTAGAGATCGGGTGCGCAGTATGGCTGGGTGAACCTCCCTAGGTGTTTATCACAGCACCTTATCTCCTCAGCAGCACAGATCTACCAGGGAGCAGCATCTCCCGTGTCCTCCTTCCCTACGGCAATCCAGCCTGGCACAGCTCTCCTCCATCACCCGTCTCCTGCCCAAACTGGGCATGTCGCAAAAGAACACAGCTCTGCAGGGGAATTTCACATTTGCCAAAATTAGATTTAGGAAAGATCCACGGAAGAGCACTGGAAGGCAGAAGAGGACTACTTAGTGTCTTCTGTATTACCATGAGAAGGCAGCCATGAAAAGCACTGTCTTTTGGGGATCATCCCCTACACCTAGAAAGTTAGCACTAGCACTTACACTAAGGAAATTTAATGAAGTCCATAAAAAAAAAAGTATTAAAAATTAACCAGGCTGGTGCAGAGTGCCTTTGAAACTCCTAGTTTAATTAGATCTTTAAAATGCAAACCTCATTATCTCTCATCAAAGGAGCGGACTGGCTTTAGCCCTGGATGTTATGCAAGGATTGAGGTATAAATCCTTATTTCATAGTTGGGCTAGGTATCGGCTGCTTTTGCTGCCCCTAGATGAAGTGGATAGAACCAACTGCAGTTGAAGTGGGCAGGTATGTGATAAAAGCCACCAGGAAAGAGAGAACCAGTGGCCGCACAACCCAGGCTAGCTGAAAAAGTGAATAAAATGAGGAGAGAGAAACCCCCCAAAGTCAAACATCCTCCTCTGAAACAGCTTCAGGCAACCCCTGCGTAATGCCCTCTTCTGTGAAAGAGGAGCTCAAAGAAAAGAGAAATAGCAGAACAGACTTGAAAGAAAGCTGAAGAAAGACAGCTTTTATAAACAAAAAATCCCCACTCATATATAATATCAGAGGGGAAATATGTCTGGGTGGATGCTTTTATTACCTAAGCAGATGTAGCTAGAACACCCATTCAGATTATTTCAGTTTGAGATCAGCTTACTTCATAAAAGTTTAAACAATTATTTGGGTTTTATTATAGCTAAGAGGGTTTTCATGTTGCTCGTTTTATTACGCTTCAGTGAAGTCCCTAAGGAACTGAAGCAGACGGTTGTTATTCTGTTTGTTGATATGATTCAAATAATGGTCTTTAAAAAATACTGAAATTAGAAGAATATGCAGGTATGTAACAGGTAGTGGTTTATTGGTTTGTTCTTCATTTATCTTATGTGCTTTTAACAGATTATCTAGTTCAGGTAAAAACCCTTGGAAAAAAAAAATGGCAATGATGGGAGGGAACGATGGCTCTTTCCCCAAGGAACAGTGGATAATGCTTGGGGGGAGACGCTGAGAAGATACTGGGAAGGGGCAGCAGGTCATGGAGGAAGGAGAGCCTGGCACCAAAGAGCTCCCAGATACAGTTTCAGCAAAGAACATAAGATTAGTGTGGGGCAGCGTGTGGAGCAGGCACCCACGTCTCAGAGAAAACATCCCACATAGCGGAGAGGCGTCCACAGAACGTCCTGTAGGTCAGAAAGTCACTGAACAAACTTAGGGAAGAGCCCACATCCCGCAGTGGTGCAGACTTTTACAGCCCCCCTTTTTTATTTCTGCTCTCCCTGACAAAGAATCATAGAATCCTAGAATTGCCTCGGTTGGAAGAGACCTTTCACATCGAGTCCAACCATCAACCTAACTCTGACAAAAACCACCATTACCCCATGTCCCTCAGCACCATGTCTACATGTCTTTTAAATCCCACCAGGGATGGTGACTCCACCACTGCCCTGGGCAGCCTCTTCCAATGCTTGACAGCCCTTTCAGTGTAAAAATTTTTCCTAATATCCATCCTAAACCTCCTCTGGTGCAACTTGAGGCCTTTCCCTCTTGTCCCATGGCCTGTTCCTTGGGAGAAGAGACCAACCCCCCCTGGCTACCCCCTCCTTTCAGGGAGCTGTAGAGAGCGAGAAGGTCTCCCCTCAGCCTCCTTTTCTCCAGGCTGAACACCCCCAGCTCCCTCAGCCGCTCCTCACAAGACTTTCTATATTTAAGGTGGTGATTATTCTAATAAATCTTGGCTTTTGTGGGTTAGAAAGAAAAAAACCCACAACTTTACTTCTCTGGAGACCCACTATAGAAGAATATTCAGACAAATGCATTTGATTCTTCTGGAAAAGTCAGGTTCTGTCACAAAAGCATATCCAATATAAGGTATCACGGCACCACATCTGCAGAGTATTAAACAAGTACTATAGGTCAGATGCAGAATAAATTCTTAACCAAGCAACTGGTGGCTATTTGAAAACTTAGGAGTGCTCCACAAATCGTAGATATTGAAACATTGCCAAATAGACACCGCTACACAGAAGCAAGTCTGACGTTCTGCTAATAATTCACATTGAAAACAAGTCAGGGAACAAAGTTCTCTATTCTTACACTTCTTATGCAAGTTTTCTTCCCACAGAATACAAAAGAAATTTATTCAAATAACTGCAAACAGGATTGTATAAAAGAAATTGCATCCTTTCTGTCAGAGTGTCTAAAAATATTTTCAAATACCGAATAAGAATATAGATTTCTGTTATAATGTATGTGCAAAATAGTTGATTAAATACTGTTCCTCTAATAAGTAGAATAAATTCCTATATTTCACTAGTTTCTCTTTTGTTATTAGAAGCCTAATATCATGTCCACTTTCCTGAAAGGAAAAATTCTTCACACTGAAAACATTCTTATATTAACTTGAATTATACTTTGTGCAGAACAGCCATCTTCAATTAAAGTAGTGAATGGATAGATACAATTCTTCGTAAGATGCTTGTCCTATGCTCTGAAATCACGCATCTTGCCACCTAATTTCATCTAACTTTGCACTGAGCATCCTCCTCCAATACACAAATATAGTTTCAAGTTCAATCCGTTTTATAATGGAAACAATGTTTTAAAATCAGATTAAATGAACTTTTCAGAGGACTAGTGGTTATAGAAACTTGAACAAAAATGTGGCAAGCCTTTCTGATGCAACTGAAGAGTACAGTTGAGGTAAAATATGTACAATTTTACTTTGAACAGACTTGCTGTTTAATGTAGATGTTTTTCTAATTCTATGATTTATGAAATCTTCTGCATATTGTTCTTGTCTCCTGGGATTTAATATCTCGTCCCATGGCAGGGGCGGTGAGTGGAGGATTTGGAGATAAATTTATTTTCTAATAAACTATATTTTATTTCTCCATTGCTCTCCTTTTTCTCATTTATGAAGGGACTGAAGGAACAATCAAGTCTTTCTATCTGAACCTCTTACTACCTTTCCCTTCCTTTTTAGCCTCAACATTTCATGTAAATCACTCCATCACAGCAACGGCCAACACTTGACAGACGCCACCTAATACAAAGCCTGGAAAATTAAAGAGAAATAAGCACATTCATGCTCTTCTTGCAGTGTTTCCTTCAGTATCTCCTGGTGTTGTATTTGCCTTTGCTGTGGCAGCTCCATCTATTCTCTACACTCACTTGCATTTGACTTCTCTTAAGTGCCACACTTTGTACATATTGATATTGTATTTCATCTTGTTGATTTCAGAAATCTCCGATTTATCAGATCATTTTGGATACTAATTCTACCTATTTTGAATAAAACTTTTCAATTATTTCTGCACTGCTCTTAGGGCTAGATGAAACTAATTTTTCCCCCCTCTCTACTTTGCTGATAAGAACCAGTATTAAAGGGTTAATACAGATTTCAGACGCACTCCTTCCTCTGTGTGCTCTGGCCAAGTTACCCTGACAAATAAAATAAAATCTGATCCACACAGAAAGAATTAGACTGGCAGACCTGACACTTCAAAAATTCATACCATGGTTTTCCTCTCGCAGGACTTCAACCATCCTTCAACCACCGTCCATTTGTTCAGAGAGCGCATCCGTTTGCACAGCAATTATTCTATTGCCCTGCAGACTTGAACGTCTTCAATCTCTACCTCTCTCGTACTAGTCCTTTTCGCCAGTTGCTTTTTTAATAATAAACCACCAAGAAATAACCTGGTTTGAGAAGGCTGAAGCTTTAAATGCCTTCTCCACGTCAGTCAGATGTTTCTCTTTACTGTTATAAGAATTTTTATTTATTTGTTTAATTAATAAACCTTTTCTGTTCCTCAATTGTTGTAATTTGGTACCTTGACCTTTTCAGCCCTGTCCTTTTCCTGTAGCTTCATACTCTTCAAATACTCTTTGTCTTTGTTCCACAAGATCTTTTGGGGTTTCTGGTGCAGTCTTACTGATCTATCATTATTTTCTCCACATCAGGATAGTTGCAGTTCACTATTTCTTTCCTCAGCAGCAAGAACTTCTGGATTATTGTTTCCCTGCAGATGGCCTTCCCGCAAGCTCCTCAAGTTTGCTTACCTCTACTTTTTGACATGCATTCAGCCCTTTTTTTAAGAATCATGAGTTTGACTTGTGTTCATTTTAATCTAAATTCTCACTCAGTTTTTCAATTCAAGGAAGTCCTCCTTTCTACTAGTCAAAGTCGAATCTAAGCTATTCACATTACCAATTTTTCACTTAGGAACAGCATATTTCCTACAGATGTGCAAGGTACATCCGCTATAAACCTCAACTCAGTCCTCTGGATCCTCCCACTATTTCAGTGAAATTTCACCAAGACATATTTATTGTCTCTAACCATCTCCGTAGCATTTGAGAATCACTTTGCCGTTAGGTTGGAGATTTTGGTTCCAGCCAAGCATTCCATCTCCCAGGATGGCCAAAGACTC
This sequence comes from Stercorarius parasiticus, assembly GCA_013396915.1. Lineage (NCBI taxonomy): Eukaryota > Metazoa > Chordata > Aves > Charadriiformes > Stercorariidae > Stercorarius > Stercorarius parasiticus. The sequence goes on along the minus strand of VWZL01002568.1, from coordinate 147,250 downwards.
TTAAAATCTTTTTTTTTTTTTATTGGAGGTGGAGTCAAGGGGTAGAAATGCTTGCCAATTTTTATTATATGTGGCTCTTTCTTCTCCAAAATCCCATCTTCTCTCACATTTTTGTAATATGCCGTATGCTTGCCAAATATCAGATGGCTGGGAGAAGGAGGTGGCACGCTCTCTGCTGTGCCAGAAGCCATTCTTCATCTGAACCAGTTCTTCTTTCTTCCCTTACAGCACTAAAGTCTTTCCAGACTATCTAGAAACCTCCGAATGACAATTTTCTTGTGTTTTTTTTTGTCCTTTACATCCAAACCCCTCCCCAGTGCATCTGAGCAGCTTCCACTGATACACCCCTTTCACACAAGTTGTGCTCTGGAGTGTCTTCAGTGGGGCTGCACAGGTCCACACATTCAACAAGTCAAGACGACAAACTAATAAGGATCAACATCCTTGTTCAGTCAGAACTTCCATAGATCAATGCAGAAGGATTTTTTCCCCTTCTCTCATGTCTGCAATACATACACCCTCGCGTACATCAAAAATCCTTGCTCCCAGCAAATGAAAACTAACTTGGTTTAATTTCTTGGTTCTACTTCATCATGTCAATGAGAAGGGGATCCAATGCTACAAGAGACTTTTCAAAAATCAAAGAAACAAAGCTAAAACTAAAAAAAAACCCCACATAATATCATAAAATGAGAAATTATAGACAGTTTAAACAAACTTCATTTAACTGAAAAGTCTTATATCCCTATTATATCTCAAAATAATGACACTCGGGGTGGAAGTTTGAGTTGTGTGGGAGATGAGGAAAGACTGAGTCTCTAGAGACTTTATGCAGAATGAGCCTGCGACACAGACACATACATACTCAAAATCTAGAGGCCTAGATGGCAGTCAAAAGAAAAGGCGCAGATTGCAGTTTGTCCGATACATAACATTGCTTGTCTCTGATTAGAAAAAAGCAAAAGAGACTGCAACGAGGCAGTGGGGATCCAGCAGGGAGCACAGAATCTCTCTTGAAGCTGCCAGGTTTCAGGTCCCAGCTGGACATCCATGAGACTCAGAATAGGGAAAATGGTGTTTAGAGGAAACTAACGTAGAGCTCTGGTAGCAGTCTGTATCACCTAGAGAACACTTCTTTGTAACAAAGGAAATATTTTGGTGCCTTTCTCTTCTAAGTTTTCACTGTTCTTTTCTAAAGCCTGTTAAATTCTCAGTTCATTACATCTATCATTACCCTCACCATACATCTTTCACTGATGTAGACTTCTATTTCGTCTATTGTTTTTTCCTCTATTTTAAACATCTAAATATGTCATCCCAAACCATCCTCTTGATGGCTCAACTAGTTCAGCATTTCTCAGTATCAGCCCTTATATTTGAAGACCAGGAACACTATTTGAGCTCCAGGAGCTAGAGTCAGTGTTGCCATTTATTTCTCAGTCAATATAACCAAAGGAAAGGTTCATTAACTTCAAAAACACACTGCGGCCAGGCACCACCTTCCACCAGAAGTCTAAATTAAGAAGACTATTATGCTTAAAATAGACTTTGGTACAGTCAATTCCCAGAACTGTTATTTGAAGTTTTACGCAAAGTGGGAATTTTAGGGATTTTTACAGGCCTATTTTTAACATATGTAAAAGGAAATTGAGATATCCATTATTAAACCTTCTACTTATTGTTGCGAATGACCCATCCCCTGCAGAGCAGCACTTCCTTCAGCACTCAAATAGTTTATTGTGCTCAGTATTTATTGCTGAAGCATAATTGAAAGTATATTTTAGAAGAAACCTATATGGCATAGTGGAATACTAATGAACTATAGTCCAGATGGCATCAAGAAGCGAGGCATTAAAGGACATCTCATTCATCAGAAAGTACCGTACATTAAGTTCTCAGTTTATTCTCTACTTAACTCGATCTAAAATCATGTTCCTATAGCAACTCTGTGAATATACAGATATGCCTGAAAGAGTTCTATACCAGTAAGGATTCTCATCTCCAAAGCATGCATTGCAATTTAACACATCTTTGGGCAGGAGCTTCCATTTAGGGGTTGCTAGGGAACACCTTTGTCCTTTCATTCAGGGGAATTACAGTCCCTGTCTTCTCCTAACATCCCAGGAACTTTACTCATATGCGCAAGCATCTCTCTCTCTACCTCATTATGGGCAACTTCATTATTTAAAACCCAATCTCATCAACTTCACTTGGAAACAACAGCAGCTACTTGATCGCAATATTAAAAATAAAAGACTGGATTACATTTCCCAAGGTCCTTAGAACCATTTTCTTTTCATGGAACATCTAAAAGATATTTTCATCATGGAAACCTCATGATGGAAAATGTGATGTTTGACAAGTTAGAAATTTAATGTTTTTCTTGTCTTTAAGAAGAACCTCTCGAACTGAAGTAACTAGTCTCCTTTCCTTCATTATACTTCTGCAAAGCATTAGGACATCGGTATTAGGAAGGATTTAGATATAAGATGTAAAGAAACTAAGGATTTATGGAAGCAAAAAGCAGTGGCACACACACCAAACCTAGAAGTTCCAAGAGACTCTGGAGCACTTGCATGCTACTTGAGTTAATCTTGAGTTGTTTCACAATAGGTACATGTGTTAACCCACAATATCAGCTGTTAGACATAACTTGGGTCAGGATGGGCTGACCTGTAGAGTTTTCTCTAAAGGTCACAGATACCTTGACAGATTTTCAAAAATTAAATCCCAAGAAAGGATCAGGTCTTTTAACATCTTCAAATTACCTTTTCCAGAGCATCTAGCAGACCCTGAAGTGGAATAAGTAGTTTGCAACTCGGAAATTGGCCACAGACTCTGTGAAAGTGACCTCTTTTTCTCTGCTAAACAGGATAATTATATTCTAGAGCGCTATTGGATCAACGAAGCTATAAACTCAAACAGCAGTCTCTCAAACTCAAAAGACATTCTTTGATCCATTCCCTTGAGACGCCTTGAAAGCTTTGCCTAGGCTGCCATTTAACCTACCTATCCAGGCCCTCAAAGAGCTCTCTTGGAAACTCTGCTGTACAATTTCTAGGATCACGAGAAAATAAAGTATTAAAACATGATTTTGAATAAATCTCAAGGGCATTTTAGTGCCTTTTGAGGTGACCTTACTGGCAACATCACTGCTAGATGACAGTTCTTGCCTTCAAAGTATTTATTTCTAAGCAAAACAAACTATTTTGAAGCAGCAAAATTTCTCTAAGAGAAACTTTATCAAGTTTACACCATTATGGAAATTTGAAACAGTTAAAATGTTAACTAACAACCATTATTCCAAATAAAACTTAATAGCCTTGTCTTCATTTTCCACACTACATACAAGAAATTATTCTAGTGAAGAAAAAAGAAAGGGAAAGTCTGCTTCTGCAAACATTCCAGCAGGCAGACAGAGAGGAGGCGGGTTATTTATAGCTTTGGGTTTAGCACACTGGGATAGGGGTTATGAATACGGCCTTCTGTCAACTGCTTCTCGAAACGATTTCGTTAGTATTTAGCCAGGCGTGGAGCTCCTACGGAGGGCTGCGGGGAGACTGCAGCGATGCTCCAGGTGACAGTAAAAGGTAAAATACTGGGCTACAGAAATAACACCGATACTGTTCAGTTCTAAATAGTGCTGAACTTTATTCTGACACACACTCAGCGCTGATCTGACACTACTCTAACCTCATCGACTGTAGTAGGGCTAGTCACGATTGACCCGGAGCAAGTCAGATAAGACCCAACCATTTCACTTTATTCCCTGGACCATGCAACAAAATACCAATATTCACTACCTTCATTTTCAAATAGCTAATTCAAATTTGAGAGCCAGCTGACCCTCAAAACTAAGTGAAATCACCCACAGTGAAAGTTCCTCATTTTGCCTTATTTTCCCTTTCCCATGGAATAGTAGAAATCTAATACAAACGCAGATGCAGGTACCACAGCCTTCAAAACCAAAAACCAATATTGTGAAACACTGCAGACAAGGTATTCTCAGCTGAATATATCGAGAGATGCACAGATCTTAGAAGATAAGATGCTAAGCACACTACCTGATATTCCGGAATAAGAATTATTATGTAGAAAATGTGTTTTACTGTATTCAGTGCAGCACTGGATTCATCAGTCTTCCACTGACTCACCTGTTGTATTGATAATAATCCATCAGACTAAAATTTTAAAATAAAAACAGATCAGAAGGCCTGGAGATAAAACAGGAGATGATAATCAGAGGAAAAGTGAAAAAAAAAATAAAAAAATCAGACTACAAAGTTCTGCCTCCTTCATGGTTATACTGGAAAACACCCTGGACCACAGGCAGAAATAACTTCTCAAGCTAAGCAATTCATGTGCTCCTACTTTAAAAATCTACCTAATCAATTAAGCATAAAGATCTTCAAGCTCATTAAAAGTAAGAATTCTATCCCTTAAGGATCAACAAAGCTGGGTCACCCCAAACTAGTAAACAGCTTCCTGGGACGATAAACCTCTGTGCTGAACTTCAACTTGCCTCAGACACATGCTACACGAACTGTGTAGCAGAGATTTTATTTAAAATCCACCGATTTGAACTCATTCACTAAGTCGAGACAGAATTAAAATAACATGTCGTTTAATCAGAAAGTTGTTGATCTTTCTTTTTTAGGCTTTCCTGGTTTCCTTCTGCCTCTGCGGACTTCACATTAATGTTCTAACTTGCATGAGGATTATTCAGTCTTTCATCAGGCCATTAAGGGTGGGGAATTAAGAGTTTTACAACCCACAGCACATTTTCATCTTCCGCAAGGATTTGGATAAGAAAAAAAAACAAAACACAAAATGACCTTGTGTTAAACAAGACAAGAAGCAGTAGAGCATTTAGAATATTTCTATGCATTTTTATATTCTCTTTTGCAACCAGCCATCTGCTTTGTCTTCATCTGGCTACATAAAGCAGCTATAGACCAAAGACTGTTCCTGGAAAGGATAAGGACTTCAGGCCAATGATACAGATGTTAGAACTCTAGTCAAGCAACAAAGACAAAAAGTTAACCTGCCATATGTTAAAAAGGAGCTTTTCTCAGAAAAAAGGGGTTTGGAGGTGGTCAGGGGTTTGCTTATGATTTTTAATCTACATTTATATGTAAAAGATACGTAAAGTAGAATATAATTTTGTTGAGGTGGCTATTTGTATCTCAGATTTATGAGACAGTTGATAAGATTGATATGCAATAGACTTGGGGATATTATGATACTATAGCATACAGCTAGGAATTAAGAGATTTCATAAAAGAGAGTGTGGTGTCCTGCCTCATGGTGGGGAAGAAAAAAAAAAGGTAAACTATTAATGCAAGGAAAAAAACCAATCAGGACAAAGAGCCCAAACTCAGTGACATAGCTGCCCCCTTTGCCGAAAACATCATTAGACACCCAGCTTGAAGCAAGGACAAATATTGTTTAACAGCACTGTCAAAACTCATGAGAATGTCTGTGTTTGAAGCCCCAGCAGAACGTGGTGCTTTACCTGCTCCCCTTTGGTTATCATCACCACTCTTGAATGCCCATCAGCACGCAGAACCTTCTCCATACCACTCTTGCAACAAAGTTGTATACAATTCAATTAATCTAGTGTCTATTTTAAGCTGTCCTTATCATGTACAGCCAGGACTAACAGTGAACAGAGCATAGCCTGAAAGTTGCGCTGTCGGGCCTGTATATTCCATCAAATTCTGAAATCTGGGCATTTGACTCTCAGGCCACGTGCCCAGTTGGACTCCTGACAAAGATTTCCAGTTCTCAGACCATCCATGTGAAAATTCAAAGCAAAGATATAGTAGTAGAGATTAAATAAGAATCAAATTTATCGTTTTAAATTAATGCAATACCCAAAAACCGATCTCCATCAAGGGCAAACCCAACTTCCCAGAACACATGAATAACTAACTCAGACTGAAGCTTGATAAAGATCTAGAACTGACCTTCATGTGTTATCACCCTAGAGGAAGGCCACAGAAAATTCCAGACGTCTGCATACCCGACAAACTAACCCTGCTCTCATTTATGTATATAATAAATTACAATTTAAATCGAAACGGCGTGTCTAGTTTTTAATGTTTAAAAGAAAAAACATAACTGGGAGAAGCACTGCAACATGCAATTTAAGATGTTTTTAAGATAGATATGTGCTATTCAAGAGAGAATGAAGAAACACAATTTTTTTAAACTTTAGAGTAGTAAAACCTTGAGTAATCGCTTACTTTTTTATGTTGATTAGTCACCACATCAGTATCTGTGATATGACTGATGCTGAACACCTTTTTCTTTCAGGTATCCGTTGGCAAGTGAATTAAATATATCAGAATATACTGCATTCTGCTGCTAACAGTTCTACAGGCAACACAGAAATGGAAAGAAATACTGTAACAAATTCAATATTTAAACAAAATAGCTTTGCCGGCGTGGATCAGATATAAATACTAAACATAACCATCTTGCTATTCACACAGAAAAAAATAAGAATAAATATTTGTTAGTATCCACATCAGCCCATCCGCTCCAAAGAATTTATCCAGCTATATATTTAAAAAGTAAATCGTAACTGTTGCGGACTTCCAATCGATTAATTTTCTAATTCAATACAGATGAAGCTATAACATGCACACAGATACCACAGTAGGAACCACTGTGCACTAAACCCATTTCATCTTCATTCCTTAAAATAGCAGAAACGTGTATCAGTATTTTCAAACAGCGGATGAATTAGCCTGAGAGTAAATCTCTTTGTAGGCTTTCTTAGCATTCAGAACTCAATGGTAGTGGCAATTCCAAAATAGATGTACTAGGAAGGAACAAAATTATTTTGGTTTGCCTGGAAGGCAGCAGATAGTACATTAATAAACAAAAATTTCTATTTTACTTTTGGAATAAACTTAGCTGACTGTGACTAGTTAAAATTAACATGCTTATTCTTTCAAGGCAAGTAGTTTCTGAAATAGATTTTCTACTATAAACACAATTCCAATTCAACACTTATTGGATTCCACTAGGAAAAAAATAATCTTTGTACTCTGGGGCATACAAAGTAAAATCTGCAAGTAAACATACTACTTATTTTAAAGCCATATGTTTGGCCATAATCTTATTTCCATTTATATAGTGTGGAAAAGTACATAACATTTGAAAATATTTCACAATATAAAGTACAGCAAAAGAACTCCATTGGGTTCCAAAGGCAGCTCTTGCATTCAGTGTCCCTTGGCAGAATGATGACTTGCTGGTTACGGTACTGCTTTAGTGACGGGAATATTAATTTTCAAAAGCCTCTATTTAAAGAGTGAAGCACTCAGGATTGTAAAAACTTTGTTAGTCTTTAAATAGAAAGGCAAAAAAAACCAAAACAAAACAGAAAGCATCTCTACAAAGAGATTTTTAAAGCCAGCTGAAAGCCGTTGTTACAGGCTTTGTAACTCAAGGCTGGCTTTGTACCATAAGAGTGAAATGATTTTGCCCCTTTTGCGGCTCAGACTCACAGATCACCTAATACCTGAGCAATATCTGGATTTTGCAGTCAAAAGCACAGACGCATCCAGCAGAGAAAACGTGTGTGAAACAAGCAAGGAGGCCAAGTTGTCCCTGCATATAAAGTAAAAAGACAGAAAACAGGACTGGGAACACAGTCTAAATCTCCTGGCACAAGCTAGGATAAGCTTTAACTTTTCTACTCTTTTAAAGAGCTTACTGCAATGTCTGTCTCAAAACTATTCAGAAAAGAAATGAGGTTTGCTACGCTCCTAGCTGTTGCAAATATATCTTGTTTGTTCCAGAAAAAGAAAATAAATAAAAAGCAAAGTATGATTCAAGAAAAATCATCTATCGGCCTTCTTAGTCAGATGGCTGGTGTGTGTTCAGCCTGAGAGTCTCTGTGCAGAAGTGACTCAGAAGCAAGTTCCGCATTTCTCAGCCCGAGCAAGGGGTACAACGGCAATTAAAATATCTGACAAGTGGTTGAGGATCACATAGATGTCATGCATCTACACCTCATAGATGAGAACTGATTTTCTAGGACCTATTCGACATCACATCAAAGTATCTAAATATATCTGATGGAAATATTAATGTTAAAAAAAAAAAGGAAAAAATTTGGCCTAGTCCGTAAGTTAATTCATGGAAGTGCAAGTGCTCCCTGGCAGTCGCAACCAAAGGTTTCTTATTAAATAGTTCTTTCTTTGAGGCTGAAATAAGTTTCCAGAGAAGAGCACTAGAAGAAGAAGAAACTATTTACACAAGTAGCTCCCATGTCTCCTACTACTCCCTAATTTCAGATCAGCCTGTAGTTAAATTTTCATGTGTGTTTTCAGATCTTCTCAATATTTCGATAAGAATTAGATGTAATAAAAGACTTCGGCATCTACAAGTTCCTTTTCATTTTTAGCTGCTTAGTCCCAAGTCTGAAAGTTAGGATCCTATGACAGGACTCCAGGGACAAAGCTAGACATTTTAAAGGGTACAAAAAAATATCTTGCACACCAATGGGGAAGTTGCCTAGGCATAACCAACAGGACGACTAAGAAAAGCTAAATACATAAAAATCCATCCCTTTCCTGGCACACCTTCAGTAAAGTAGGTGTCAGAGGGAGTCTAAGTGCCAACTGCTTTTCCTTCAGTAATTAAGAGATAATGTTTCTGTTGTAGAACACAGATGGAGAAGAAAGAAAATGTATTTTACACCAAAGTACAACCCAAGAACACTCACCTGTGGAATGGAAGATGCAAATTCACTTGCCTTTTCTGCCTGAGGCAATTCAAATACAGCTTTGATGACGCATCCTCATCATCACATTGTAGCATTCTCTGGACAGGACACTCCTCATGCCTCCCACCTAATGTTAAGAAAATAATAAAACACCCCACCCCCACTCCAAAACCTACCTCAAAGCTAATTCTGGTCTCTGTCCGATCATTTTTGCCCAGTTTCTGTGCTTTTGACACGCTGTACTCCATAATCCTGTGCTCTCCTTGGCCAAGTTAGTTCAGAGCTAGTTTCATAGAATTGTTAGGGTTGGAAGGGACCTTAAAGATCATCTAGTGCCAACACCCCTGCCATGGGCAGGGACACCTCCCACTAGACCAGGTTGCNGTGGCCCTTCTCTGGACACGTTCCAGCACATCCATATCTTTTCTGTTTCTGTTCCTTTGCTCTTACATCCATCCGATGGATTGTAAAATTACACTTCTGCACATAAATCTCTTTTTGTTACTTCTGATATTTAAGAACCAAAACTAGCAGTTAGCTTTCTTCCTCGCAGATTTTAATATTCTTTCACAACTGCTACTAAGCTCATTACACAGACCTTAAAGGGCCTCCCGAAGTACTATCAAGCTACACACGCTGGGAACAATGATCCAATATGAATTCACTAGCAGTTAATGGGCACATTTTACAGGAAATTAGACATATCCCTTGCTAACCTAACTTTTGATGGGCTCTTTTAATCCTTAAAATACCTTTCCACTCATGAACAGAAAAGCTTAGCTCAAATTCCACCAGCACAATAAAACACAAACCCCCTTGAAATAGCCCTAGTGGACCAGCCCGAAACACCTCACCAGCCCAACACTCAGCTCTCAAAAACAGGTTCATTAATAGGCACTTTTAGAAGTAAAATGAGGAATAGACCTTTCATACAATACAACCCCATTCAAACAAATTTAGTATGCAGCACCCTAAGGAAGTCCTGGGAGCCCTCTTGCCTCCTTTTAAAGAAAAAATAATAAAAAATAAAGCACATTCCTTTGCCATCTGCTACTTACCTAGCACCAAGGCTGGTTTAAGTTGGAGATTACACACTGCAGTTACCAATTAAGCAATTTCAGGTTTCTTTCAGTAGTCTCAGATGAGATCTATTTGATTATAGCAATCAATTACTACGTTCCTGACTAATTACCTCTTCCACTGCATGTCACATGCTTTAGGTTTGCTGCTCATTAGGTGGACTCCAGCTCCTGTATGCTAACGATGCAGTGAGTAATAATCACAATGATTTTGCTTTGCGTGTTATGGCTGTATCTTTCTTAGGTTCAAATTTTAAATCTCCATGGTCTATCAGTTCCCCTCTGGTAGCATCTCTGTGACTTAAACAAGTTTTGGGGGGGTTGTGCACATAGTAGATTGCTGTTCAAACCTGTTTTCATTTGACTTAAACACCGTACAACGATATTATTCCTGAGCTTTTGCCCTTTTCTATGTTTAGATAATAAAATTTTCACTTTCAAAAATACCGTTTCTACTTGCAACAAGAACCTGCTTAGTAATGCTGGCTTTTTTTTTTTCCCCCATACTCTAAAAAATTCCCTGCTATTTCTGAGCAATTTAACTATTTATTTGCCCCTTCTAATTCCCTCTTAAAAAATTTCATTCTCTACATAGCCACTGCTAAACTGAATGGGTGGATTATTCCTACAAAGATTCTTAATTTAACTGTATTACCATTACTATATATATAAAACTCCTCATAGAACTACTCTTTTCATAATTGCATCTCAAACTAGGTCTTGTGTACCGCTCAAGGCGAAAATCAAGAGATACTGCTATTTTTTCAGTTCCATTACTGGCGACTCTGAAAAGCAATGATTTTTGAAAGGTAAATACCTTCATCATCGCCCATCAGAACATTCACCCAGTCAAAATAAGCCCTTTGCATAAAGCTAAACATCTGCATTTCGTGCTTTTTAAACAGTACAAATGTCTTTGCTCATAAAGTATATACACTGTATTTCAAGGCCAATAGATATTACAAAAATCGCGCTGCTGTAGTTTACATTGAGACCAAAACCACAAACCCTAAAGGAGTCACACAGAATATTTTTAAGCGTTTCAGAATGAAGTAAGATTTTTTAACCCATGTTTCACATTAAAGCTCTGATACGACATGAAGTAAAATATTATGAACGATCCTGTTATCGAAATCTGTTTCCATTGTTGAGGCAAAGGCTTATTTCCTCTAGTACCAAAAAACCAACCCCCCCAACAACATTTTAGACCAAACAATACAAATAATCGGCCAGGTNTATATTTTTATAATGTATTTATAATTAAAGTTATAATTATAAAAGCCATATTATAATACAGCTCATAGCATAGATGGGACCTATGCTACTTGTACAGCCATTTTCAGATAAAAGGTATTTTCAAATCAAATCCATGTTTATATATTTTCAAGATTTCAGTCTGCATACAATCAGCCTGGCCTGACGTAACGTTGAAGTCACCAACATCCTGCAGAAACACAAACCTCCTTATAACGCACTATGAAGTCTCATAAATGAGACTTCGAAATGTTCAAAATGATCCTTGACATCACCGAATGTAAGACTGCAGGTATTCCGTGACAGAAGAAATTACCTTAATTATAATAAACAGTATATTAGCTCTTTTCCAGAAATATAAGCATGTCTACAAGCCTCATAAATGCCTCCTAGGAAAGAACTATTTGATAGCTATAGATAGGCTGGAAGTCTTCATAAGAGTTTTGATATATTTTTAGAAACCATTTTTATATAATTTGAAATACAAGTAGTCTCCTAAGTTATTCCAGCATTACAGCTCAGAGTTCGCTTTCCATTGCTGTTGTTGAAGATAATTATCATCTAAACCGCAAGAATTAGAGCATGAGTATTCTAAATAAAACAAGAAAATCTTTAAAACTCAAAGCATTTAGAGTTTATTTGAAAATCATACCAATTTAACGGCGGGTCACATGATGAGGAAAGTCACAGTTAAACCGATTCTGTCTTCTGTTCAAGAAGATCTTGTTTTGCCACAATTTCCATACACCTGTTCCCTGGGGTTTTTTTGGATGTACAAAACAGCCGTGCAAAGAAATAGCACAGGTGAACCTGAAAATGATTTTGAAGAATCTGGATTCTATCACATGTCTACAGAAACGTTGGGAAATTTAAAAAAAATACAAAACCAAAAACCCAGACAAACCAAGCCACCGCCTCAGGAGAAAAAAGCCTGGAAGTCGCACTCGCTAAATAGACACCATCTTGAATTGCCAGTGAAAAATATGTTGCAATATTTTTTTACAAATTATGTTTGTTCTGTGTTTGCCCGAGTTGTTAAGGTGTGCGGGCAGATGCCTGGGCTCTGGCATCGGGTTTAGCTGTCTGAACACAACGTAACTATTGAACATGGTATGAGAAACTGCCAGGCAGGTTGAATAACAGCGTGAGAATCTGCCAAAAGTTGCAGGTGGACACGAACCTGATCTTCTCTTTCAGTGGGAGGGACTTTGCTCCCCTAGTCCCTGCCTTGTGGTCCATCTGTGCAGGAGGTGTGGGGAGAGAGATTTCCAGTGAAGACTAAGGCAAAAAAGTTGTTGAGTACCTCAGTTTTCTCCTCGTCCATGGTTATCAGTTTGCCAGTCTTGCTTATCAGGGGGGAACGCTTTCTTTGACCTTCCTTTTCTGGCTGACATACCTGTAGAAGCCCTTATTATTATTCTTTGCGTCCCTTGCCAAGTTCAGCTCCAGCTGCACCTTGGCCTTCCCAGCCCCATCCCTACACAACTGGGCAGTGTCCCTTATTCTTCCCAGGACACCTGTCCCTGCTTCCATGGCCTGTGCGTTTCCTTCTTTGACCAGCAGGTCTCGACTCAGCCATGCCAGTCTCAACTCAGCCATGACAGTCTCCTGCCCTCCTTTCCTGATTTCTTATACCCGGGGATCAAGGGCTCTGGTGCTCTAAGAAAAGCGCCCTTACAGATCTGATCCGTTCTACTCCCTTGTCCCTGAGGGCAGTTTCCCAGGAGGTCCCATTGATTAACTCCTTGAAGAGCTGGAAGTTTGCTTTCCTAAAATTCAGGGTCCTGACTTTACTCTTTGCCTGATCCATATCCCTCAGGACTGCGAACTCCACCACTGCATGTTCGCTGCAGCCCGGGCTGCCTCCAATCTTGATGTCACCAATTAGCTCACTTGTATTGGTGACCAACAGGTCCAGTATCACATCCCTTCTGGTGGGACCGTCTCCTGGATTGCCTACAGCTCACCGTGCTAGTTTTTATCAGCAGATATTGGGGTGATTGAAGTCCCCCAGCAGGACAAGAGCCTGCAAGCGTGATGCTTCCTGGAGCTGGAGTAAGAAGGCTTTCTCAATAGTCTCCCCTTGATTGGGCGGCCTGCAGTAGACGCCAACCACAAGGTTCCTTTTGTTGCCTCAGTCTCTAATTCTTACCCATAAGCTTTCATCCTGCTCATGGCTATTCTTCAGAGATAGCTCTTCACACACGATCCATTTCTTGATGTAGAGGGCAAAGCTTCCACTACTTCTTCCTTGCCTGTCTCTTCTGAATGGCCTGTAGTCATTGATAGCCACGTTCCAGTCATGGCATTTCTCCCACCAAGTTTTAGTAATGGTAACTAGGTCGTAGCTTTCTACCCACACGTTGACTACCAGCTCCTCCTCTTTGCTGCCCAAGCTGTGTGCCTTGGTGTACATCAGTACAGCCCCATAGTTTTTGAAACCAGTATTTGCCTGTTTACTTCAACTTTTAGATCAGTGATCATGGAGTATATGAGAATATCAAGAATTTGACATAAGAGAAGACTGTACACTAATAAGGTAAAATAATAAGATAAATGTCTGTTTCATTTTAGAAAACAAGTATCAATAAGTCTTGGCATGGTTTTTGACAGCACTGATCATCAGCTGCCACCGACTTTTCTACTGTTCACGTTTAGAACTTCTGGGAAAATCCAGCCTTTTTTAATTTGTGACCTGTCCTGCAATCACTGCCCTTGAATAACTTCTCACTGAGCTGTCTGTCTCCTTCACCCACACTCAGCTGCAGAACCTGAGCCCCGCATAGTGCAAGAGCTTCAGGACAGAAGATATACCTAACTCATTCCCTTCGTTTTGGAAGGGAAAACATATATTTGCCTATGGATAATTTTAAGACATCACAGAGACTTCACATTGATACAAACTAGAGAACAAAACCAGATCCTATTGGATGTTCAGTATGACAAATCTTTTCTGTAATAGCCACTGATCGTTAACAAGTGCTATATAATTTGAAATGAATGCATCAACCTTGGGTACAATGCATTCCTCCTTTAATGTGTCTCCCTTGCCACAGATCTAAGCAGGTATATATTTAAAGACTTATTTTCTTTTTAATAAAATTGAACAGATTAAATATGAGGTGCTAATGTGCTGCTTCAGGATTTGTGGTAATAAAATGCCAAAGAACAAGCTGCAAGCTGTTTGTTACTTAAGATACTCAAAGAATTCATTTTATGCTGGCATATACTGTAATTAGAAATAGCTCTGTGCATCATGATTAAACTAGTAGCCATGGAAACCAAAGCACACTAGAATAAGTGTAAAAGGAGAATACTGAATAAACCAATCATAAAACTCCTTTAATCTGTTTATTTTTAATCTTTTTCGTAACGCAAATTGGAATACTAAGGGTAGGTATTACTTTATTTTTCTTAACCTTTGCATGTTTGGAAAGAACAATATTCTTTCCAAACTGCTTCCTAGCAAAGGTATCAGATTTTGTTTTCACATCAGAACTTCTCAGACCACAAAACCTTAGGTGTTAAAAGCACACAATTTTTAACGACCCATTTTGTATTAAATAATTGTATATATTCATCGCTTTATAAAATGAGAACTCTGCAGTTTCAAGAGTGTAGAATCTCCACTGTTCTCCATCCCCTTCACTATTGTGATAGCCATCTGCTGAACATACTCCAGTTTGGCAAGGTCCTTACAGGTGGGGGGGAAGGATGGACATATCTCCACGCAGTACTCACCTGATGCAATCTCAAGAGCTGAATGACGGGGAAGAATCACTTCCTTTGCTATGCTGGCCACACGTACTGTGGCCACCAAGCATGCGGATAGCTTTCATCACACACTGCTGACTCATATTTAAATTCTCATTCACCTTCAGGTCCTTCACTAAAGAGCTGTCTCATGACCAGTCACTCATCAGCTTATGCCATTGCATGGGGGTATGCCAGCCCTGCTGCAGGACTTCATAGAATCACAGAACGGTTTGGGTTGGAAGGCACATTAAAGATCACCCAGTGCCACCCCCTGCCCTGGGCAGGGACACCTCCCACCAGCACAGGTTGCTCCAAGCCCCGTCCATCCTGGCCTTGAACCCCTCCAGGGATGGGGCAGCCACAGTTTCTCTGGGCAACCTGGGCCAGGGGCTCACCACTCTCACAGCAAAGAATTTCTTCCTAATATCTAACCTAAATCTCCCCTCTTCCAGTTTGAAGCCATTACCCCTCTTCCTATCA
This sequence comes from Stercorarius parasiticus, assembly GCA_013396915.1. Lineage (NCBI taxonomy): Eukaryota > Metazoa > Chordata > Aves > Charadriiformes > Stercorariidae > Stercorarius > Stercorarius parasiticus. The sequence continues at coordinate 131,938 of VWZL01002568.1, read as the reverse complement.
CTACATGCCCTCGTAAAACGTCCCTCCCCAGCTTTCTTGTAGGTGGCCTTCAGATACTGGAAAGCTGCTATAAGGTCTCCCCGGAGCCTTCCCTTCTCCAGTCTGAACCCCCCCAACTCTCTCAGCCTGTCCTCACAGCAGAGGGGCTCCAGCCCTCCCAGCATCTCCGGGGCCTCCTCTGGCCCCGCTCCAACAGCTCCGTGTCCTTCTGCTGTTGGTGCCCCAGAGCTGGAGGCAGCACTGCAGGGGGGTCTCCCCAGTGTGGAGCAGAGGGGCAAAATCCCACCCTTGCCCTGCTGCCCACGCTGCTGGGGATGCAGCCCAGGCTGCGGGGGGTTTCTGGGCTGCCAGTGCACATTGCTGGGGCATGTTGAACTTCTCATCTACCAACACCCACAAAGTCCTTCTCCTCTCCTCCCTATGTTTGTTTTTACCAAATTTCACCAGGTACCTTCTGGTCCACTCCTACAGCTGGTTGAGGTCCCTTTGAATGCCAGCCCCACATATGGCCCAGCGTATGGACTGCTTCCTGTCCCCACCTATTTCCCTGTCATTCACAAACATAAGGGCACCTTCCATCCCATCATCCAGGCCAGTGGTGAAAATGTTAATTAATATTTGCACCAGTATCAGCCTCTAAAGTGCATCACTTGTAAGCAGACACTAATTAAGCTTCAAGCTGTTCACCTCTGCTCTCTGAGATGTACAGTGCAGCTGCTTTCCCACCCACGTTGTGGCCACCAGTCTATAACGCTCTAAGAAACCATGTCAAAATACTTTATTAAGTTAAGCATCATTGTTTAGCTGTTCTCCCCTTGCCCGCAGAGCCAGCTGTGTCATTACAGAATGTAATCAGGTTAGTCAGATGTGACTTTGTTCTTGGTAAAGCCACGCTGGCTCTTCTCAGCCACCTAATTTACCTCCCTGTGCCTGGCAATGGCTTCCAGGAAGGTTTATTCTATAATATTCCCGAGAATTGAGAGGAGACTGTCCTGTCTACAGTTCCCTGGCTATCCTTCTTTTCCCTCTTGAAAGTAGACATGTTATTTACCTTTCTCCAGTCATTGGAGACCTCTCATAATCAGCACAAGCTTTCAGAAGAGATGAGGAACAGCCCCCTCACCATAACATCAACACTGGATGCACATCCAGCAGGCTCAGTTTGCTTACATGGACTATAACTCAATCTTCCTCTAACATAGGTAACATTTCTCTGCCCCCAAAATCTCCCAGTAGGCACAGGCGGCTGGGAGGCTAATGACCAGAAGCCCAAAGAGAGCACTTTAAGGTTCTCAAATCTTAAAATGGGAAAATTTAGGTATATTAGCTATATTACAGATTCACAAACTGTACCTGCCTTCACAAAGGGACAATTTATGCCACTCTGTGCCAATATTTGGTACATTATTGAGCCATTAATGTAAGAGAACTGTTCAGAAAACACACTTTTCTCAGAAGAGGACTATGCCAGGGCACCTGGTCCAAATATAGGCCATTTTCTGCACTGAGGCAAATCACAGAATCAGAGAATCAGAGAATGGTTAGAGTTGGAAGGGACCTTAAAGATAATCTAGTTCCACCCCCTGTCCTGGGCAGGGACACCTCCCACCAGACCAGGTTGCTCCAAGCCCCATCCAGCCTGGCCTTGAACGCCTCCAGGGATGGGGCATGAGGAATAAACATTTCAGATACGATGTTTAATATCCGTACCTTCAGACAGAATTGAAGAGTTTTCCGGTATGAAGGTTCTAACACTGACATGGTCAGAAAAGATTTCCTCATTGATTGAGAATCATGTTTTGAAATGAAAAAATTGTATAGAACAAACTAAAATCTTTTTTTCCCAACTGCCAAAATAAAGAATACAAAAGCAGATAAATTCTTACGCCTCCAAGTCCCTTTTCAAGAAAGCACCCGGTCCAAAAAGTTCCATTTCATCCTTGTCAGTTAAGCGCTTTCCTGGGTTACTCCTGCTGCTGCCTCCCATCACCAGAGCAAATACTCACAAAACAAAATATACAGAGCAAGACTTTGAAGGACATAAACATCTTTCCCCCCCCTGCTACTTCTGCCTGTGGTTTTTGCTTCAAAAAGTGTTTCCTACTATTGTACCTCCCCTGCTTCATAGGAGCTAACAGCTCTGTATCTCTGTGCGAAAGGAAGGAAATCTGGTAGAACCAGCAATTTCAACGGGACCTCATTGACATTCATCATACCAGCATCACTTGAGTAGGGAAAACTGCCATTATGATCGTCTTTAAATTCAAAACCTGTGACCTGCACAGTGACAACATTCAATGTTTTTTTCTGCTTTTGAAGTCACACCTTCATCAGTAGAGGTAGGTAATCATTTCTTTCCAACTTTGGGGAAAAAAAGAAGTTACAAACAAAAAACTGGCTTTGCTTTTGGTTTTGCAACTGTATTTTTACAACTGAAAGAGAATAGAATGCAAAAGTCCATATCCATAAAAACATGCTGCTTAGCCATGTCCATTTTTCCCAACCTATACAACTTTTGCACTGAAAGATGAGGAAAAATCTCCAATTCTTATCTTTACTGTGCTATTGGAACGATTATAGTTTTAGAAATCAGTTGAAAAATTTTACCTCTCAGAGTACAGGTATGCTGCCAATGAATTTAAATGGTTTTGAGGAGAAAAGGAAAAAAAAAAAGCTCTAGTAAAATGTATTAGTATCTAGGATAAAGAAATATCATGCCTAGCTACGATACCTGTGAAATTTTACCTGTTCTGCTAGTAAAAGTGCGAAGTCCTAAACACCCAAGTCAATAGTGAAATATTCACTATTTTTTCCTACACCAGTATCAGTCCCTTCATTCATTTATGCTCTTTTCATCCTCTTTCCCCATGATAATAACTTCAAAGAATGCACTACCTTTCTCATACAGTATGAAAGCATATCTGACAACACCTTGACCAGTTTCACTATTAGCAACAGGATTCTCACCAAAAATCAAAATTACTCTATATGGTATCACAAAAAGGAGGTTTTTTGGCACACTCGAGAGCATTTCTCTTCTCAAAGATCACCAAAATGTTGCCTATTTCACAAGCAACGTTTTGGAACCGGCCTTCTCCAACACTCTCCCTCCCACTCACTACTCCAGTATATTTTATTTTCTTTAACAGAAAATGGATTACTGCATCTTTGTTGAGCCACTACCTACCCATCTCAACATCTGAAGCAACTGCTGGACTGCTTCATGTGCTTAGAAAGACATAAAAAATCACCTACCAGGATTAAATAAATCTTTCTTTCGGCAATAACTCAGGTGGGTTGGTGCAATGTAAGTAGTCATTACTACTTACCTGGAGCCAGTCCTGGGCCACAATAGCCAGTATCACCAGTAAGATTTGCATCACCCTTACCATGGCTCTGCTTTTACCAAGATCGCCTCTCTAAGCAAACAAATTACTAAAAAAATTACATTTTTAGGCTTGTTTCTATGAAATAAATACAGAGTACATACTGGTATTTTGCAGCTTTCGGTGCATGCCGGCTGGCAGTGGCACAAACAGATCTACACGACTGAAATCAGTTCATAAGATTTTTTGAGAAGCAGAGACTACAACGCAAGGAGATTGCACTTGAAACTAGAAAAAGCCCAGATATGGCATCAGTAACACACTCACTTTTCCTTCATTACGAGGAAAGGATTTCAGAACAGGAGGAACCATTATACTATGTACAACTATACGTTATTTTCTTTACAAGAGTGGCATTTGAGGGCTCGGACTGACAGATAGAAATTTTTCACACTGTTTCCTTGTGCAGGTATATGAGCTATTCCTCAATAAGATCCCAGACCACAGTTTACAAACTCCAGCTTACAACACGGCATTTCCAAAACAAACTGAAATCAGCAATACCTTGATGCGAAAAGGAGGTTGTAACATCGTAAGCAATCCTCACTCATTTAGCAAATCATTGAATTTTTATCCAGGTTGATACTGTAAAGGCTTCCCAAGCCTGTGTCTGTGTCTGAGTGTGCTGACGTGAAGCCCAAGGGAAAAAAGCAGTCCCTCCATGAGGTTTTCAGAGGGGCTGAGACTGAGAACCTGAGGTGCTTCAAAAGACTTGCTGGGAAATAAGGGAAGCTGAACAGAAGGACATAATAAGTCTGAATATGAGCCAGCAGTGTGCCCAGGTGGCCAAGAAGGCCAACAGCATCCTGGCCTGTATTAGGAACAGTGTGGCCAGCAGGACTGGGCCAGTGACCGTCCCCATGTACTCGGCACTTGTAAGGCCCCACCTTGAGTGCTGTGTCCAGTTTTGGGCCCCTCACTCCAAGAAAGACACTGAGGGGCTGGAGCGTGTCCAGGGAAGGGCAATGGAGCTGGGGAGGGGTCTGGAGCACAAGTCTGGTGAGGAGCGGCTGAGGGAGCTGGGGGTGTTCAGCCTGGAGAAAAGGAGGCTGAGGGGAGACCTTCTCGCTCTCTACAACTCCCCGAAAGGAGAGGGTAGCCAGGGGGGGTCGGGCTCTTCTCCCAAGGAACAGGTGATGGGACACGAGGAAACGGCCTCAAGTTGCACCAGCGGAGGTTTAGGATGGATATTGGGAAAAATTTCTTCCTGGAAAGGGTTGTCAAGCATTGGAAGAGGCTGCCCAGGGCAGTGGTGGAGTCACCATCCCTGGAGGTATTTAAAGGATGGGTAGATTTGGCACTTAGCAACATAGTTTAGTGGTAATTTGGCAGCCTTAGGCTAACAGTTGGACCTGATTATCTTAAAGGTCTTCTCTAACCCAAACAATTCTATGAAAGACATTCTATGAATGACCTTGATAAGATCTACTGAGAGATAATATCCCATTTCACAGTATCTGGAGGATTTGGATAACCAAGCTGTACTGAAGGTCAGCAGACACCTAAGCACAATGCTTCAGTTTGCAGACCTGGTAGAACAAGTTCTGGAGAAAGACCAAGAGAAGTTTTTGAAGAGGGCAGAAAACTATATGGAGAGTCTCCCACAGCACAAATTCTACATCAGTCCCTCCAGACCTTTTTTCCCTCTTGAAACGCAGAAGTTAATACAGAACAACATCTAAAAAAAAGCAATGAGTAGAACACATCCTTCAGGACCATTCAGAAATCTGTTGAAGATCTCTACCAATAAGTCTAAATCTGTGTTGAGTGGTAGAACCTTAGAAACTTGTGTTGGAGCCAAACTGGAAGAAGGGTGAAAGTGATAAGCAGTGAAAGTGATGTGATATGCTCTTTCTGCTCTCCTCTCCCCAACCTTCTCCCTTCTCCTCCCTCTCTGCACCCCTGAGAAGTATTATTTGGTTCTCTACATCTAAGCAGAGATAGATTATGTGTATAGTGCCCAAATGATTGGATTTAGTTTCCCCTAAAGAAAAGCTGGGAGCCAATTCTGTTAGTATTTTAATGAAAGCGCCTTGAATTTTAACTCAGCCTGTTGCAATTAATTAAGACCTGTCAGAAAGGCTGTTTAAAAAGGCTTGGGCATAATTTCTTTTCAGAGATGCTGAGAGAGATACTTCTTTTTCCAGGGCGCAGTTCCATAAAACAATGTCAGCCAACACAGTGCTCCTACTCTCACGTGCCTTCCTGGTCCTCGCTGTACATTGCCCTTACTTACCAGCACTGGCCTGATACGTGTTGGCTTCTATACAAACTGTGCTCCTCTGAACCAAATCAGCTCTAATCAAGCAGAAAAAGTGGCAAGTTTTATGATGGGACAATGACTTGAATCAAGATCGACAATTTTGACTTCAAGAAATTCCTGTCTAAGATTAGGAACTCTGTTGTCTTCTGTGTCCTCCCCCATGACCAAAATGATTCTACAGTTCTCTTAGTCTATGCCATGCTTTCTATCAGACCTTATCTTACCCTCCAGCTCTCCATCTGCAGGCAGGCAGATGCACTCACATCCAGCACGTCCTGCTGGGAGAAAAGCGTGATCAACCTGTCTTCGCTCCCCTCCTCAAATAAAGGGATTTACACTCACTTTCAAAACAGATGATGTAGTCATTGCTGTTTTTTTATAAAACAGGGGTAACTACACAGGCTACTGGAAAGGGAAAGACAGAATTAAACATAGTAAAGAAAAAGCAGGATGCTAAGAGACAAAATTATTCCAGATCATGTTCTCGTTTTCATTCTGTTCCACTGTTTTTAAATGCTCTCTTGTTAAAAATTGTCCTCTGCTCTTCATGAATTCTCAGCAAAGTTATAACTGAAAGGAGATAGAGAGTGACGGGATACAATTTACACAAACATTTAGAAGCCTAAACCGAGAGCATCCTTCCAGCCACTGCCTGTGGAAGCGCACCACTGGCGCTGGGGAGCCGGGACACCTCTCAGGGAAACAGGTGGTCTGAACACTGGGACCAGTAGAACGTGGGTCTTTATTTATGAGCACTTCAAATATGAAGTCAGCTGCTGCAGAGCAAATATAGGGGTTTTACGTAAGTAATAAGTGGCTCTGGAGAGCCGTTCATTTTTGGCCAGGTCATGTAGTAAAAGGGGAGCTTGCCACAAACCTTTTGTCCATGCTTCCTTGCTGCGGTGCCCCAGAGCCGGGCTCCCTGGGCACGTCTTGGAGTTCACTTCATACATGGTGAGGTCTCAGCACCTCAGTGGGACAGACAGCAGGGAACAGAATTTCCCACGTTCCCATCTTTGGCCCCAGTTTTGCACAGCGGTCACGGTATAGAAGCAGCTCCTATCTACTAACTTTCGTAAGGAACAAATATTTCAACAGGTTTTCACCCTGCTCTTTTTCTGTGTGGCTTTGAAATAGCTCCTCTGATAAATTTTCTTATTATTCATTTTTATGCTACAGAACATTACAAGATTGTGAAGAAAACCTTAAAGACATACTCCCCATTGGACAACCGTCAATTCACATAACTCAGCAGTGCCAAATGGGAGATGGCACTAGCATACACTGCAATCCAAATGTAAATTACCTCTAGGTTCTGCAATAAATAAATAAACAAGCCTGGAGGAGGTACGGAGTTGAGCGTGCAGTCAGCAATACTATCACTCTCCTGTGTTTTACCAGACCAAGTACCACGGGTCAGAAAACCACAGCATCCTGCCGCAAAGGTAACATGAGCGGCTTGTAAAAAATAAAAAATAAACTAAAAATAAAACCAAACAAACCAGCCAACCAACCAACCAAAAAAAAGGCAGAAACAAACAAACAAACAAACAAAAATTCCAAAACCAGCCCACAATTCTCATTGGTGTGCTGATTCCTCTCCAACAGCAAGTCAAAGTCAGTATCTTTTATGCCAATCTTCAAGATTCCCCCGTCTAATACTCCTGAAAAAGCACATCTCCATCCACAAAGCTGACCCTGCTATTTGTGCCATTTCTCAGTAGTGTTCAACGAAACCACCAGCCTCAAGGAGAAGAGCCTGTACGGTCAGGAGATGGGGTCTCTCAGCAACGAGGCGAAAGCTTTGAGTCTTTTACTGGAGATGAGTGTTCTGAAAGCTGCAAGGTTTGCAGTTGGAGAGGAAAACTCACTTGGCTTACCTTTTTCCAGAGCTACGGGTAAAAATAGCACAGAATAAGAAAAGAAAGAAAAAGGGGGGGAAAGAATAAAAGAGAGAAAGATATAAAATAAAAAAAAAGAGCAATGAATTGAAAAATATCCTTAACTACTTCAAGACTAATAGGAAAATTATAATGTTGCCCAAATTTGCCTCTTAAGTTTCAGTTATGCAGCAAAGGGGACATTATAATGATCTCAGAGTTCATAAATCATCTGGTACAGAATAAGTACTAGATTTGGCTTCCTTTGAGAGTAATGGAGTATCCTCTGACAGGGGATTATGAAATGTTCAACATCATGAAGGGTAAAATTAGATATTTTGTTGAAGAGTACATTACTCATTTAGGCAAGTCAAGCACATATTCATCGTTATTTAACAAGTGTAGCAGACCCAAAAAATGGTTTTGTCCCTTTTTCAGTGTTGCATTATATTTTATGAAACATCAGCAATTGATTAAAAAAGAAATCCTATTGTTGCTTTTCAGACTCTTTTCTTGTATTTACACAAAAACATTTTCTTGCTTAGAAATTCCAGAATGCAGGCAGATCACCATGGCTTTTTAAACATTTCAATAATCTGAGCAGGACACAGCCACAGAATATAAAACACTTTTTCAGAGCCATTAGACTGCCAACTGTAAGGATTAGCAATCTATTTACAGCATACCAAGCAAATTCAAATTTATCTACCATTGCCTACAGAAAACTACCGTCATCCTTCATCTGAAACACATAAGTTTTCTAATTGCTCAAAAAGCAAATTTCCATTGTTGCACTAACATATTTAAGATGGCAAAAAATATGAAGAATTAGCACTCACCAACAGATTAGATTATTAGCTAGAATCACCAGTCCAAAAACTGATCAGCTTTCCCCACAATGTATGGCACTAGCCAGCACAAAATTAATATTTTTTAATTATTTTTTTTTACTAAAAGACAGCAACATGTAGGTGTTATTCTTTAAACATTGCAAGCTATCAAGATTTTACAATACAAATACCACTAGTGGAAAAACAAGAGAGTGTTTCCATAGGAAACTGGTTTATTTTAAGGGGCTATTTTCCTGTCAGAGATGTTTAATTTCATGCATTTCAGCAAAAATAGGTCCTTGCTTTTGCCAGTGCAGAAGATGACTAAAAACTTATATTTTCTACAACGGAGCATCTAGTTGGAAGGCATCTGATGAGACTTCACAATGCCCAAAGATCACGTCTTCCATTAACCCCGTTTACAGAAGACAACACTAAAGCCCAAGAACAAAACAAACTGAACAAATTCTGGACAAATTCCTAATGCTACAGGAGTTTTCACCTGCCATAGTTACACGTTATCAACTGCTGGCTCTGAAACATTGATACATAGCAGCATCTGGTGCTAGTAGAATTTCTAGTGTAGTTATTGCTATAAATTAAGATATTGATAATTTTAATAAACCACGAAAGCACGTACTTTTCAAAGATAATAACTGTGTATTGACTCTAAAACTCACTGTTAAGTGACTAAGTGATACTGCGTAATTGTGCACATATTCTCTAAGTATTCAGCTGTTATGCTTCCATTAATTTCCCAAAGGGGTTAGACCAGGACGAATATCCACAGGTCCATAGTGAGGACAATCACATCTGCAGCTTTCCCAGGGGCAAAAGGGACAAAGATTATTTCTCCCTGTTCCAATTAAGAGAGTAAGTTAATACCAAACCTCTGGAATTCTTTCCCTCCCACCCTCCTATTTTGTGTTGAATCGAGCTGCACATTTTGAAACATTCACATCAGTTTGAGGTTTGGTTTTCCAAGTCATGAAGATAAATTCAGTTTATGTTTTATTTTCTAATTTGGCCATTCTTCCTGGCAAAGTAATTTTACTTGAAGTTAAAAGTATTAGAAATAGTTATTCAAAACTGAAATACATATAGCCGCTGAAGTTACATAGTGCAATAGAAATAAGCAGCTCCAAAGCAGTAAAATGAAAACTCATGCTTTGTGAATGAAGAATCATGTGCAGACTGAAAGAAATTCACATTCTTGGCATAATATTAAATCCATGAACTAATTAAGACCTAATGCCAACTAACTTTCATTTTTTAAATGTTTTTAAAACTCCCAGTCTCTCCCCAGTAATACGTGGAGTGTCATTTACACCTGTACCAATGAATAAGACAGGTTGTAGACATGACTAGGGAGAGACAGGATACGTAAGTTCTATGATCAACTGATTTTTGTCTCCACATTTAAATAAAATATTTCACATGAAAGCAACGTTTCACTGCAAAACCACAGAATTCTAGAAGCAGACATGTTCCTTCTTCTCTTGCACAAGTTTTACATAAAAGAAGGAACCTAGGCTTCCTATGCTTTTGAAGGTTTCAGATTTTTTATAAGAGCTAGCGGGAAGTTAAAAGATGATCTTTAACGTTGATGATTAAGGTGTCAGTCTGAACTGTCATCATGTATTTCTCTCTTGCTTTTTACTTAAGTAATTTAGAATCACACTCTTCAGTAGTTTAGCATTGCACCTGAAAAGCCAAGAACTTATGATGACTACAGAAAGGAAATTAATATAGCTATATAATGCTCAAAATCAACCTATAAGCAATTCCTCCATGTTTGCCATACACCAACCTAGGATATACACAACTGAAACCAATCAAAAAATGAGAAATTAAACACACATATACAGCAACTAGCTTGAGTCAAACAAGTTCTGAACAAATTTTGCCTTTTCCTTCTTCCGTTTTGGTTAAGATCTAAAAATTTACATGGCAGATCAAAACAGTGATACCACCAGACATGTTTTTCTGGATTATTATAAATCTGAGCCACTGCAGCAGTTGTCACAAGTAGAGTTTATTACTTAGAGTTCAAAAATGGACAGTTATTTACAACATTTTGTAAGTTGAAATGGTACAATGCATCATCTATCTACCACAGTAGTTCTGCTGTACTTTACTAACAGTATGTTTGATGTTTCAGTAAATTCTGACTAGTGACAGTGCCTTCAACACTGACATTATCTCTCTGTTTCAAGTATGTCCAAGCAAAATCTTGCCCCCATTGAAATCAATGACAAGACTTTTGCTTCATATAATGAAAGGCAGGATTCATTACCCCTGGATCTTGCTATTAGAAAGTTCTCTAAAAGGCAGGTTTTTTAAACGCATTGCTTCTATAAAAAATAGTTACAGTACTTTTTTATTTTATGCCATATTTTTACAAATTTGAAAACAACAAGATCTCAGTTCTGGAACTTGGTCCCATTCCAGTTACATCCTCTATGTTGCTCTCCAGAAAACCACTGATTTAGCCTCCGGAGATGAGTAACCAAGCATTAAGAAATTATACCTGCATGAAAGCACCTGACAAGAAATATGATATCCTGTTTTATTCAATGAAAACTGAAAGGTTTGAGTGGCACCAAGGGGGGGCCAGGGGCAGGGAAGAAGATGGTAAGAAATGTCAATTAAGTGGAATTGTTCTTTAATCTTCCATTCTCTGCATATGAAGGATTAATACTAATAACATCTTACTACAGACAAGAAGAGTGTGTGAACTCCAACTTTAATTCTTCAAGAGAACTGTCACAGCCTGACATCATGTTACTAAGTATTTACTAAGTCACCATCTTTTACTTAAAAGCTGTCAGCTTTTAACTTGTAATCAAGAGATAATGATAGAAGAAAGGTCAAAGACAAATAAGTAAGAGAACTCCTGCCAAGGTTAGAGGCTACAAGGTAGATTCAAACACTGGGAAAAGCACAGTAAAGAAAGAGGGCTAGAAGCAAATAATTAGCTATTCAACTGGTCCCTGAAAGGCTACGCAAGGATAAAAGATGCAGATGGGGGACTGAAAGAAGCAGGCAGAACAGGAGGGGAGGAGAGAAGTTCATGGAGGACACATTAAGTGTAAAGTAAACAGCGCTTTTATTAAAATACTAACAGAATTAGCTCCCAGCTTTTCTTCCAGTACAGTAAAGAGGTGATTTCACAGATCCACAAGGGAAGGGATAAGACTGTAGTTCTACAATCTCAGGTATCAACAGAGATGCTGGGAGGGCTGGAGCCCCTCTGCTGTGAGGACAGGCTAAGAGAGTTGGGGGGGTTCAGCCTGGAGAAGGGAAGGCTCTGGGGAGACCTTCCAGCCCCTTCCAGTCCCTAAAGGGGCTCCAGGAAAGATGGGGAGGGACTCTGGATCAGGGAGGGGAGCCATGGGACAAGGGGACGAGGGGGTTTTAAACTGAATGAGAGGAGATTTAGATGAGATAAATAAGGAAGAAATTGTTTGCTGTGAGGGTGGTGAGCCCCTGGCCCAGGTTGCCCAGAGAAGCTGTGGCTGCCCCATCCCTGGAGGGGTTCAAGGCCAGGTTGGATGGGGCTTGGAGCAACCTGGGCTGGTGGGAGGTGTCCCTGCCCAGGGCAGGGGGGGGGACTCGATGGGCTGTAAAGGTCCCTTCCAACCCAAACCATTCTATGATTCTATGATTCTAAGCACGCAAAAGGGAGAATACAATGTACTTTTAAATCAATAGGTCTATTGAGCACATGTTTTGTAACATCCACGGTTAGAAACAGGAAATAGGAAAATTAGAGATGTTGGTTCTCTGGTTTATAATTAATTTTTTTCATTTAGGTTTTTCATTTATTTTGCATTTGATATTTAATTTTGCAAGATGCTGCAGTGGGCCACTGCAGAAGACAATTTAACAAGGAGATAGTGATTTCAAGTAGAATCTCAATAGTTTAATCATAGGCCTTGGTTGTAGAGACTTATACACTGATATGAGTTTCTGCTCTATCACCTGAGCACATATCATGCCATTAGTATGTGCTGCCTTTACCAAAACAACTTATATGTACTGTTTGTAAGAGCTTGTTCCTGTACAGATTTGCAAAAGCGTAATGCTCTCCGCAAACCCCTATCCCAGTCTATAAAATTTATCTGTTCTGGTCTGTAATAAAAAGACTAACACATAATTACATTTGCCAGCTCTTAGCTTTTTGCCATGAAGGAATTCTGCCAAGCCAGCTGGAGCTGTACAATACCTGGAGAAGGGAACAAAAATCATCCCCAACACTTCTTTGATTCCAAACTATTTGTTTTAGCTAGCACCAATATGCCTCTAAAGGCTAGAAATCCCACAGGTATCTCTGAAAAAAGAAAAAACTCAGAAAAGGAGGTCTTTTGCACCAGAAGATGCTAGTCCATTATGATTCCACTCGGGCTCTGGAAAGAACCATTTAAAATTTATTAGAGCTAATGCTAAAGAGAAGGAGAGAATAGTGCAGAAAATCTTACCTCCCTTTAGATGCTGGGAGCCCTAAATTATACAGCATCGAACAGGCCTCTGGTCAGCTTACAGCATGTTGCGCAGACCCTGCCTGTGGAAAGAGTTAACACATGTTGGTCATTGGAGATACTATAGGATTTTCTTACAAGAAAATAAACTCTATTCATCATTTCTACTGTCAAACAGGAAGGATATTCACAGGAGAACTTCCTGCTGCACTTTTAGATAAAGGCAAGGCCACTCAGGTGGGTGGCATCACCTGGGCTAAGAGTCTGTTGCCAGTAAATACCTGGGGAGGGTTTCAGATGGCTTAAATTTAGGTGTCTAAAATTCCTGTTATAGTCAATAATGATCTAACCAATAGTCAATAGATTCCAGCAAATGATTCATTTTACCCTAGACACCTGGTCTCTAGCAGACTGAGCTACTCTGTGAGAGACTTTGAAAGATGTTGTGGGACCCCTGTGAGAGGTTAGCCGTAATGGCAGTTTATATACCCCTGGTCCAGCGCTTCGAGGTAAGTGCCCCGGTCACAAAGTGAATCTTACCCCAGTGCTGGATTTTTTGAACTGCTGCTGACAGCCAGTTCATAGTGACCATCCTGTGTTGCTGAAAAACCCGCTTTTGGAAAACTACTGGTAACCACCAGCCAGGAAGAGTCCATCACCTTGCACATCCTCGGGTCCCGCAGAACCTCTGTGTGCAAAATCTGCCCCGTGCAAGTCACTAAGGGCAAGTGGCGCTTGCTGATTTGGTCCAGTCTCATTTGCAAATGTTGGGCTCTTTGACAGATATTCCATTTCCCAAAATGAATTCTCAGCAATTCCAATGCTGTAACTACCAACGGACAACATCAACAGCACGGCCACGGTGGTGGTTCCTCCACTTAAAATAGCTTATTAAAAGCTATTGATTTTAGCCACAGCAGAGGCTGCATGCATCTAATAAAATAACCGCATGAACTAAGCGTAATGAGTGAAACTTTTCAAGTATTTTCTTCTTTTGACACCTTTCAGTAAGCATTTCTCAGCAAGAATGGAGGAAAAGAATACTTAGCCTGAGTCCTACATGAAATCCTTCACTAGATGTAATTCAACAGTTAGCACAAGGTAGAAAAGCATAGGATCCCTGCCAGGCAGCAGGCTAATACTATTTTAGGATCATTAGTGGGGAAAAAAACCCAAAACATTCTTAGTGAGAAATTAAAATAAAATAATACTTGCTGACTCCCACCAGAGGTCAGTCACACCATAGGAATGAAATGAGAGTCACCAAAATTCTAAGTACTCATCGATTCTACATACGATGGAAAATGTAACACCATTTTTAACCCAATTTAAAATACAATTTCTAGTCGTTTTATTATATTATTCATAGTTGGGATAAACGTATCCTGCTTTAATACCATGAGCACCAGAGAAAATATAGAGCTCAGGTAAGGAAAAGAAACAACGAGCTGAATAAACTTCAGTTTGGCTTTCATTGATTCAGAAAGAGCAAGAAATAATTTTGCAAAAACCTACGGTGCTGGTAACTATAACCAATGCTCTAGATAAGACTGTGCATGATGGACGTGGATGGCAATAAACTATCATTTTATCACAATACTCACATTTTGTGAGCTGAAAGTCACTGACAAATGAGGAGAAGTAGGAATTGTTCTTAGTAGTGCAGTAGGTATACACCTTGTGTAAAGGAGCTATTGTGTATACCTACCTTAAACAGGACTCCTAGTAGTTAGTGAAAATTGTATTACTTTTCTGACTAAAACGAAATACAATATAACAGAGATTGCTATAATCTCAGACCCAGAGAAAATTACAACTTTATGCACTCAAATGCGAGTTAGCAGACGAGATATGAGGCAGAAATTGTTTGCTGTGAGGGTGGTGAGCCCCTGGCCCAGGTTGCCCAGAGCAGCTGTGGCTGCCCCATCCCTGGAGGGGTTCAAGGCCAGGTTGGACAGGGCTTGGAGCAACCTGGGCTGGTGGGAGGTGTCCCTGCCCAGGGCAGGGGGTGGCACTGGGTGGGCTTTAAGGTCCCTTCCCACCCAAACCATTCTGTGATTCTATGATTGTGTGAAACAGTTGTTCAGTAAACAATGTTCCATGCTGGAAGTCAGCATCCAGCTGCCCAAACAATTGGAGGAAGGAAAAAGTAGAAGAGAAAAACAAGCAGATGTTGTCTGATAAATGTCTGCGGATTAAAAGCCCACATGATGTACCTGGTGGCTGCAGGCTAGTGGAGTTGGATCCAGTGGAATGCGTTTGTGTGAGGGGATTAGTCAGCATGTACCACGACAGCTCCTCTCAGCCCCTCAGCACGGAGCAATGGTCTTGACAAACCAGGGGCAGCTACAGCTAAATGGCTCAAAATTCACCTCATCTTAGAATCATAGTGTCATAGAATTGTCTAGGTTGGAAGGGACCTTCCAGATCATCGAGTACAACCATCAACCTAACTGTGCCACGTTACCACTACCCCATGTCCCTCAGCCCCATCTGTACATGTCTTTTAAATACCTCCAGGGATGGCGACTCCACCACTGCCCTGGGCAGCCTCTTCCTATGCTTGACAACCCTTTCCCGGAAGAAATTTTTCTAATATTCATCCTAAATGTCCCCTGGCGCAACTTGAGGCCGTTTCCTTTTGTCCCATCACCTGTTCCTTGGGAGAAGAGCCCGACCCCCCCTGGCTACCCCCTCCTTTCAGGGAGTTGTAGAGAGCGAGAAGGTCTCCCCTCAGCCTCCTTTTCTCCAGGCTGAACACCCCCAGCTCCCTCAGCCGCTCCTCACCAGACTCGTGCTCCAGACCCCTCCCCAGCTCCGTTGCCCTTCCCTGGACACGCTCCAGCCCCTCAGTGTCTTTCTTGGAGTGAGGGGCCCAAAACTGGACACAGCCCTCGAGGTGGGGCCTCACCAGTGCCGAGTACACGGGGACGATCACTGCCCTAATCTCACCATGAAGACACTTAAGCATCTTCAAATGTTTAAGCTTAACCACAGCGTGGTCCGGGGTTGCGAGGCCGGCACTCTCCGGGGATCCTTGGAGCGCGTCAAATCCTCCCTTCCCTCCCGGTCTCCGACCCCCTCACGGTGCCGGGAAGGGAGCGCCTCCCCTCTCCGTGCCTCCGCCCCGCTCCCAAGCGCGGAGCCGGGGCGGGGGTTCGCCCCTCGGCTCCCCCCGCCTCAGGGCGCGGCGGAGCCGCCCCCGCCCGCCCGGCGGCTCCGTTGCTAAGCAACGCGGGCCCCGCTTCCGCCCGCCGCCGGCGGTTCCTCCAATGAGCGGCCGGCGGGGGCGCTCCCGGCGGGTTGCCCGGGAGACGGGGCTGCGAGGCGGCGGCGCGGGCGAGCAGGTGAGGGCCGGGGAGGGGAACGGCATCGGGGAGTAGGCCTTGAGAGGGGGCTTCGAGAGCGGTACCGGGCTCGGGGTGTGCGGTAACGGCCTTTCCCGCCCGCCGCGGCTGGGGTGAGGCCGTTGCCGGCCCGGTTGTCCCGCGGGCGGCGGTGCTGTGGAGCTCGGCCGCCCTGCGGCCTGGGGACGGGGCTGGCCCTGGGGAGCTGGCGGGCCGGAAGTGTCCTGGAGCGGACTGACGGTATTGTTGGGGGAGTTTGGGTCGGTCTGGGGACTTTTGGGCTGTGTGGGAGGGAGGGAGAGCTCTGGGCTTCTTTATACTGCAAGTGCTTTTCCCAGGTGGGACAAGTGCGGGAGGGGGGGCCAAAAACAAGCTTCGAGAATGACAAAAATCCTTCAAGTACAAGAGCAAAGTAGAGGCTAAGTGAGCCAAGCTTGTCAGAACAAATTTAAGATAGAGGGCTCTGCAAATGAAAAAAGATAAGTATTTAAAGTTTTTTTTTTTCTGTTCAATAAATTCCTCTGATGTCTGAAGAGATGTTGCTTTGCATAGAAAGGGTCTCGTGGCAGTTTGAGAAACTGTTTTGGAAGGCTTGAAAGTGGCAGGCGTGAATTCAAAGTTTGAGTGAAATCTTTAATTACTTGGAATGCTGTAGTAAAGGACGTAATCCTGGATTTTAAAATCAGTAAAACCCATACTGTTCTTAAGAACTGGCTTACTGCTGCAGGATATAGAACATGAAGACTTGGAAGTTTCCTTTTCAAGCCCCCAAACTTGTTGTTTCAAGAATCTCTCTCTGATGGTCGTGCTTTCACAAGTGTCACTCTTCCAGAAGCGTCACGGGTTAGAGAGTCTGTTGCGTCTCTTCTAACTAATTCTAGAGTTTAAATCTCCTCTATGTGAGGAGTGTAGAGCTTTCTGGTTTTATACCTTATTTAAAAATTTAGCCATGACATTATGCAGTTTCCTGCTATTTGTAAGAGCATAAGAAGGGAAGAATTCTGATAATAAAGACATACAGTAAACAACCAGATGTTTCTCAAACTTTGCTTAAGTTATTAATGGTAAGGTATATTTCTTATTGTTTTTAATAAAGTCAGTTTTGTAGTCTTGAAATAGGGGAAATTCCCTTAGGTTGTGCCATTTGCAAATAAATTCTTTCCTGATTAAAAGGAACAACTGTACAGGTTACTGATGTGTTTTAAGGTTTCTGTTAGAGAACAAATGCCTTGTACAAATCAGTCAAGTTAACTTTGCATTACCGTTATTTATGTTTCACATATCAGAACTTATCAAAAGCTTCAGTTAAGACCATAATCATCTTTGGCTAATTGTTGTAACCCATATGGCGACACGGTGATCTAAAGAACTTGCAAAGGTAATATGGAGTATGTATGGAGTAATACAGGTAATGCAAAAATTTTAAAATATCCTGGTAGCATTGTTTTATTTACTAATTTTTTGGTAACTTATTAATCATTCTTCCTGACAAGATATCTACTGTCTTCTTCCATCTCTTTGTTTCAACAGAAGTGTCCTTCTGTGTGTTCTATTACACCAAATCTTGGGCTCATTGAGTAGCTCTGGCTATTTAAAGGACCCATAACACAACGAGAAACTTCTAATTTGGTCATTTGCTATGAGGAAAATTTCCACATTGCAAGAACAACATAAGAAAGTCCTCACTGAGTTTGACTAATGGTCCATTTCACTCAGTGGGCCAGTATTTGATTTCTAGCAGTGATAATAGGAGCTGGTAACTAAGGGAAAGCAGTATTTCCTCTTCCTGCAGTCTGTGAGTTGGCGTTGATGTGGCAATAAGAGTTACTTCAGCAAATCTGGTAGAGGTACTGTGTAACTCACATATTTTGTAATATAAGGCAAAAGATGCACAGCACAAGAAGATAAGTAAATATCGATAAAACATTTGAATTATAGCCACTGGCTATGAGAACTGAGAATTCGCCTGTAGGATATGGGCAACTCAGTGACAGTGTTGTTCAGGCTAGCGATTATTTATGGCAGGAGCTGAGCTGTGCTCTGGGGACTGGAGAAGAACGGAGGCTTTGTATGGTATTCTCTTCCCCATTTAAATCCTATAAAGACACCTTGGCTGAAGCCATTGGGGCCATTTATTCCTTATCCTGTTCTAGCACAGGTTGGGGAATTTGATTTTGCTGCGATGTGTGGGGTTCACTAGATTAGCAGTAAAGGCTTGTAGAGTTCTGCTGTCTTTCTTCAAAGTTGTTAACAATATCGTATACTAGCTCTCAAGGCAGTCTCACGTGTGGGAAATTGTCTCTTCCAGTTCTTCCTGTCCTTTGGTGGTGGTTTCATTTATGGTGATGACCTTGACTGCACCGTCGTCTCTACTAAGGCTCCTCCTCAGTGTTTTCACTTGCTCTACTTTGTTCAGTTTTATGGGGGAGGCTGTGTGTAAGCAGACAAGTTGATAATTAGTAATTTCTAAAGTCTTCATCATTGATGAGTCTTTGTATTCAGTGTCCAGTGTCTAACTTCCTATTCAATGATGGGGGATCCCCAGCACTTGGAAGCAGTTGTTGGCATGGAAAAGTATTAACGTAATCTTTTTTTTCTTGGGCTGTGTATTATAGGTCTTATCTTGGTGAAGTTAATACTGCTTTTTCTCTACTTAATGAATGTTTTTTCTTAATGCTTCTACTGACTAGAAGTTCGGTTCAGGTACAAGAACTTTCATCTACTTTCCAATTTGAATGCAGCTGCTTAGCCTGTATGGTATCTTGATTTAAATAACACTTCTGTATCTCTGGTAATTACCTCCTCCTCCATCATTTTTTAAAACACTGTATTTAAAATGTTTAAATCCATCTCTCTTGAATATGTATCACATCCAATGTTTGACTCATTTTTTCCAAGGGTTTTTTCCTCTCCCTCCTTTTGACTGATTCCATTCTGCTTCTCGTTCTATAGTTGTGTAGTTGATACTCAGTTTCATGGTCTCTTGAAACCAATCGTCTTTACGTGCATTTTTTTTGGGAAATAGAGTTTATCCCAGCCCTTTGATTTATATGTTTTAAGATCTCCTATTTTGTTTCTGTCTTAGATACAATTGTTTGGATTTACTTGTGTGATTAGACAACCTACTTCTGCCTCTTACTCAGTAGCCTCTTTCTTAATGAGACATAAATTGCCTACTTTATTAATAAGCTGAACCCCAGTTACTTTGGTTTTAGCCTTGTTTATTCTCTTTTTCAATCTGATTAAAGAATCATTTGCAGGTTTATGCTGGAGTTGATGATATTAACTTATTTTTTTTCCCCACATAGGTAAATTAAGGTCTAAGAACACTAATTAATGCTATTATTTTCATTCTCTTAACTTCCTTTTCTAGTTGTTACCTATTGTCTGAAAATGCCTGTAGTGGGAGACTGATAATGATGGAATGAAAGATGATGTGTCACATCCTGGAGATTAATTTAATACATAAGTTTAGATGCCAGCAAGGAAAAATTAAGACTTCCACTTTCAAGTGTGAGGTTAGTATTAAGAAGAGCTCTGTAATCATTTGTTACTAACCTGCAGCACATTTTTTATACTAAACCTGCTGGCTATGAACATGCATGTAGTTGTATCCCATTCAGATTTCCAGAGAATGGAGTGCAATCCTATTGCAGTTAAAGAGGTTTCTTTTTTTTGGAGGTGGTTGTGGTGGGTTTTTTTGGGGGTTCTTCTTGCTTTTGTGGTTATTGGAGCACAGTTGGCCCCTGAAGTGTTAAACTGACTGCTCTGTAAAAATTCTTAGGGCAGAAAATCTCCGTGTTTTAGAACATTATCTTGGAGACAAACTTTTCAAGAGTTGATTCGTCTGGTAAAATCAACTCTATCTTGCCTGTGTCCAGCTTTAGCAAGTTTTCCGAATTTGGAAAATTAGTATTTGCAGATGTGCGAGAGGTTACAGTTTGCACAAGACAATGCACAGCTGGGTGTCATCCACACTTTGGGTATTCAACCCTCCTGGCTCACCACCTCCATTAACAGACACGTACAGATGGTAAATAGCACAGGGACATAACCAAGATCTGAGGGATTTTAAGTATTACCTTGAACTTCGCAGCTAGAGAGAATTATTTCTCCTTTTTTCATTAATTTTTTGCCTACTTTCAAGTTATGTTCTCGATGGGCTTGTTTGTGTTTCAGATGCTGAATTTTTTTCTGCTAAGGAAAGTTCTTGGTATGTTGAGTAAAATATACTTCGGAAGTGTTTCTGTTATTTCTTAAATCTGCCACAGAAATGTACCTAATTATAAATTAGATAACAAGTACTATTATTTTAACATCCAGATTAGCAAAATATAGTTTAAAATGTGATTATTATTAAAGTATTCAATTTAAAATGTGATTGTTATCATTGCAGACAGGGATTTGCAGTTTATAATCTGAATTTATTATAAACTAAGATGTTTCGAAAGAACATGAAAGAATGGAATGACTTAGCTAAGCATAGATAAATCCTACGAGCATGATACAAAAAATACATGAAACATCGTTCTTGCTGTTTAACTGTTTGCTGACAGACTGCACGATCTTTTGTCTTTTTTTTTTTTTCCACAGAAACTGGTGCACTTTAGCTCTGAGTACATTCAGATTTTTATAGGTGTAGTGATTATGAAGCTGAGACAAGCATTTGAGTATAGACATTGCTTTATTAATAAGGTTATAATTTTTCTCCATATGTATGCTCTGTGCCCTCTTTGTCTCTTTTGACCAAGGGATTTAAAAATCAGAGATATTGAACTTTCCCTTTTCTTAAATGTTGTATGTATTCGTCACAACATTTGAATGGAAACATCTGCTAAGCCATAGTGACAGCAGTACTTTACATATAAACAGACTCACTTTTTTTTTTTCTTAAGAGGTGTTAATTTATTTTCTTAAAAAGAAAAAAAAAAAGACTATAAAGGTTCATTGAATTTATTTTTCAAGATCCAATTATGGAACATCCTTAGGAAGATACGTGATCAAGTCCAATCCAGTGCTATTGTTGGCATCTAGAGCCTAATCTCCTCCATAAACTGATAAAGCTCAGTCTTAAAAGTAGCTACGTTTTTGTCCTTGGACTCTTGGGGGAAGGTTGTGCTAAAGTCTCATCCCAGTGTAGATCTGGTGATGATGGTGGTGTTGCACGTCTGTTACTAACAGCTTATTCTAATCACTGCGAGGTGGCCCAGCTATCCTGTTTGTCAACTTGTCCTGATAAATCCATACAGCTTCTTGGGAAAGAGCAAATGAGGGGAAAAGTGAAAAGGACAACCATTTAGAGCCCTGCTTATGTTTGTCCCGTTAATAGCATGGGAGGAGTAGGGGAAATCTAATTCTTAACTGACCTCAAATGACAGGATCACTGAGACATAGGTTTGCTGTGTCATTATCATATGATTTTTTTTTTTAATTGAACAGCCTTACTTTAACCATTGTATTTTAGGATTTATTTTGGAATATTGAGGATCATTACATGCTTCATGTTCTCAATGTAAAGGTTCTTAAAGCACTAATTAATAAATAAAACCTGAGGCTTTTTAACTGATGACTTTACTATAGTTATTGATACAATGAATATACATAATACCATACAAATTATAAAAGTAATTAATTTCTGTAATTTAAGGAATTTTTAAAATATTTTGTTCTTGGGTTTTTTGTTGTGGGCTTTTGTTACGAAGGTGTTAACTCCCATAATGAATTTTGTGGCTTCAAAATGTGTCAAAAGGGAAAATGCAAAGTTGTAGCATGTTAATCTTTAGTATATAGTAATTCAGTAGATAATTTTTAGAGCTATGATGGGACATATTACGAAATCATGTCTACATGGATTGACAGAGAATTAATTTTGTCATAGAATTGGGAACAGCGAATATGGAGACAAGCATACTAAAATACCAGTTTCGATGAGGTGAAAATATAGTCAACTAGTTGAAAATAATTCTTAATTTTGCAACATATTTAATGCTGCTGATTTATGGCAAGAATATATCAAACCTGACTTTTTAAAGAAATGGTAGAGACAAATGTCTAAATATTTCTCTATGTAAGATTTAAGCAGAAACATAAACCATGGTTGGAAATGTATTTGGAAAAAAATAAGTGCATGGTTGGTTTGGCACAGTGTATCAACTACAGATTATTAAATAATAGCAAATTTGGTGGCAAAAGCTCATTCATCGACATAGTGCTTAGAGATATGGTTTAGTGATGATTTTTGTCAGAGTTAGGTTGATGGTTGGACTCGATGATCTGAAAGGTCCCTTCTAAGCCAGGCAGCTCTAGGATTCTGTGACTTGGTGATGGCTGTGGACAGTCTGGACAATGCTCTTGACTATGGACTAATAGGACTGTGGATGCAGGAGGTGCTAAGCATTGGGAAATGATCCAGAACAACATTAAATCTAGAATGCTATTTTTGTGTGCTTTTATCTGGCTTATTTTGTGTACGTCACTTGCCTCCAGAATGCACATGGCAATGTAAAACAGCTGAAGTTGCTGAGCCCAGCAACATATCTTGGGTTTCTCTAAAGCATGTTTATAAAATTATATGTATTTCTCTAGAAATCTTATATTACAGCATTGATGGCTGTTTTAAGTTCCACCTCAAATGATGAGAAGTTAACCAACCACCCTCTCCGTGAAGAACCTTTTTCTAATGTCCAACCTGAACCTCCCCTGACGCAGCCTCCATTTCCTCGTGTCAGCTCAAGAATTAAACAATTGTTTCTGCATGAAATGAATAGGATCTGGTTTATCTTTTTATTCCCTCTGGAGTATTGCAAATACATTTATTGGGCAATCTATCTTAAGGCTGTATACACTTTTGAGCTCTCTTTTTGAGTAAGAGGTTGGAAAGCAAAAGTATTGCAGCTTTTCTTTATTTCCCTGCTGTGTATCTGAGAGGGTAGCATGCGTATACAATAGCCCTAATGGAAATGATGTGTGCTAGAGTGGTTCTGGGAAGACACTGAATTCCTCTTTGGAAATGGTTAGTCATGTTGACCACTAACTCCAGGTTAATATCTGGTACTTACAGCTCTTCTTTTCCTACTTTGCTTTGTCTATTTCTTGATTGGACAACTGACTTCACAGTCTAGCTTTTGCATTTGTTACAGGGCTTGGTGTTGGGACCGTTTCTGTTTAACATTTTTATTGATGATCTTGATAAGGACATAGAGTGTATCATCAGTAAGTTTGCAGATGACACCAAGTTAAGCGGGAGTGTTGATCTGCATGAGGACAGGGAGGCTCTACAGAGAGACTTGGATAGATTGGATCGATGGGCCAACGCTAACGGAATGAGCTTCAACAAGGCCAAGTGCCAGGTCCTGCACTTGGGCCACAAC
>VWZL01002568.1:91617-108255 GCA_013396915.1 Stercorarius parasiticus | reverse complement strand
GCTTCAAGCTGCAAGAGGGTAGGTTTAGACTGGACATTAGGAAACAATTCTTCCCAGAAAGAGTGGTCAGACAGTGGAATAGGCTGCCCAGGGAGGTGGTGGAGTCACCATCCCTGAATGTGTTTAGGAGTCGTTTAGATGTGGTGTTAGGGGATATGGTGTAGGGGAGAACTTTGTAGAGTGGGGTTGATGGTTGGACTCGATGATCCCAAGGGTCTTTTCCAACCTAAATGATTCTATGATTCTATCATGAATTTTGGGGGAAACGGCTTGTTGATCCAGTACAGAAAGGCAGAGGTTGTCTGGCTTCTAGATGGGTTTCTTTAGGTGCCTCTAATCTTTTTTGAGGATTTGATAGTCGCTGCAACCATGCAGCCAGGAAGGTTTGTATGATAATGTCTCCTAAACAGCACCGCTGATGAAGCATGCTGCTGCAGCACTCAATTGTGGCGTGAGCGATACAGCTTTTATTCCTCTTTTTACCTCTTGTTTCCATTGGTATAATGCACTGGGATATCTGAGGTGAAACTTGGGAGCATGCCAGAGAAGGATAACTAGCCGCAGAAGGAATAAATACAGTCAGATACGTGAAGCTCTCCCAAGGGAGAGAAAAGAAGCAGATGCATTCCAATGAATTAGTGAAAATTAGGCTTTTTAAATTTCCCAGCCAGTGCTGGTGGCTGTAGCTGAGCCCTTCGGGCTCTGCTGGCTGCGAACAACAGAGATGCAAATCTTGTTCTCTTTCTTTTTTTTTTTCCCTTTTTAAAAAAATTGTTAAATATAAGATGTTCGGCACTCGCGATAATCATGGCCCCTCCTACTGTGCCAGTCGAAACCACTCCCTACACAACCAAACCATATCACTCCCCTGATTCTGAAGGGATTTTACATTTCAATACAAGCTTCTGTGCATTGAACCACATTTCTTACAGACAGTACATTGGAAAAAAAAAAAGGAAAATAATTTTTTAGGAGACGAATGACTCAAACAGCACCTCATTTTCAGAGCTCAGAAGCAGTGTAAAATAGAGCTTGAGGCACTAATTGCTCAAATTTAAAATACTGGAATATATAATCTAGTAATTCTTTTAGTGTTGATTTCTGTTTTCCAGTTCAGAATACAATACATGCAGCACTTAAATTGCTGCCAAAAATATTCCAGATTATATATTTATGAATGTGAAGCTCATTAATGTAGAACCGTATCACAGAGTTCAGATCTGATTTTTGGGTAGCTTATTGTAGTTTTGAGTAAGACAGGACTCATACTTACATGTGTTCAGGTTCTGTATTTTTTATTTCAACTGTGCCTTCTGTCATGGCTTGGATGACTTATATTTCCCACTGGTTTGATGAAGATGATTGGTATGAAGGACAACAACGAGTAAGAATTGTTTAAATTAATATTTTCTCTTTTGCTACCTTTATATTTTTCTTCTTTAAGCTGCTGTTTATTATATTACTAGTACCAAAAGTAATATTCCCATAGTGGTACTAAGAAGGGATTTTTAGTAGTTTTAACGAGGCGTTGCATCATAGATATGCACATCTAAAATGAGCTTTTTGAAAATTAATGTTACCAGCTGGATAAAAGATACTGAAAGTTTGGTGGGCACCTACTTACATTTTTTTGAGGATGCATAATTTAATGAGTAGTAATTCTTTAATATGTAATGAGATAGAAATGAAGCATTTAACTTCATTGTATTAGGAGGAATTAATATATTGTGCATGGAGCAAACTAAAATAATTATAAGCAGTAATTGAGTAAACAAAAATATTTGGGAGATATTAAATTCACCTAGGGTCATTTCCAAGTTGTACCTTGGATATCTGTATATTTTTATTAACGTTTTTTTTCCAAGGAGGAGTCGTTACTATAGCAACCTTCGCAGGATTTCTTGGCTTTTTTTAACATTTATTAACTGCATGCCTTGGACAAGCTTGTTCTGCTGCTGCTTTCATAGATTGATGGTGGGAAGTGAATATAAGTCACATTTCTTTCACAGGATCAAGCTCCTTTATGTAACGATGTGTTTCTGTAATCTCTATTTCTCATTTTGATAGTATATTCTCAGCTAGCGAATCAGAATGTGGGAGATGCTACTGAAACAGCTTTAATTGCATTATTGTCTGTTACTTGGGAATGTCAGTCATATGCCCACAAGTGTTAAAAACGAGCAGATTTTAATACTTTTCCACCGTTCTTACTTTACACGTCACTCGTGATAGGAATGTTTCAGATGCGAAATTATCTTTTAATAGCTGCTCCTCAGGGATTTGGCTGTGAGATGTGTCAAGAGGTGACTTTATCTGAAATCAGAAGTGTCGTCTTGGCGGTTGGCCAGCAGAAAAGCAATCTTCTGGTGGCTGTGGTAGCTCTGGGATGGAAGATGAGACCAAAATTCTTTGGAAGCTCTTAGATGCTTTGTACTGAGATCAGACATGGTTATATGTATTTCTTTGTAGTACATACAGTGTCTGAAAACTAGATTTCTGGTACTGTATGACTAACCAATGCTCTGTAGATGATGGTTTTGTTACTACTGCCAGATAGGATGTCTCACGTTGATTAGGTACCTAGTTCAACATTGCTCGTGATGTAGTGTTAGAAATACCAGCGTTTCTCCATGCTGTGTTTCAAACCCTAGTATTGCTCTTTACATTATTTTGTTGAGGTTGCACAATAAAGAAGTAGTAGTTAAACTGTACAAGTAGTGTAGTCAAGACAGTCAAAACCACTCCCTTGTAAGACTTGTTCCAAGTTATGACTTTTTAATGTTAAATTGTTGGCCTTAGCTATCTATCTCGGATTAGTATATTTGTTTTTAATTTCAAGTGTTTGTTGCTGTAAAATTCAGTCTCAGGCTGAATCCATTCAAATCCAAACTTTTTCCAAACTTCAGTGAGAGGTCCACAACTTCTTCCCTTGTGAAGCCAGAGATACTGTGATCAAATCAATTCTAGTAGTAATTTGGCTCTGAGTTTATTGTGGAGGTTTAAAATGGCTGTGAACAGTAGTAGGACACTTGTTTGTTTAAAATGATCTTTTCGATAATAGTGTTCTTTTCCTAGTCAGCGCCTGGATAACTAAACACTTGCTGGGTTATCCTAAGTTAGGAAACGTCATCTGCAAATGCTGGTTGCAAGAGTCTCGCCAAGGCTTCTGGTGTTCTCGAAGAACCTTGCTGAAATTAAAAGCCTTGTCCAAGGCACTTCCTTCTTGCCTCTGGTTAATCTTCGGACTCTTCAGGAGTCACACATGGTCTGTTTGCCATGAATTGTATGCAAAAGTAGAAAAAAAACTTTTCTAATTTTTCCAGAAAAGCATACAAACTCTCTGACTCTATTGCTCAGTGGTAAACTAGCACCCAACCTTTAACAAGCAGTAGACTACCTAGGTTAGACCCTGCTGGGAAGTATGAAGGGGTTAACTTTTGTTTGTACATGCATAAACCTATGTAAGTATTCTCCGTTATTCTACATTGTGACTGTCATGATTAATATAGTCAGTCTTTGCTCATCTTTTGCCCAGCAGCAGTAGTTTGAAGTCGTGGGTGCAGTCTCACTGAGACTATTCATAGACCTACATTAGTAACTGCAGCTTGGTTGTCCACATCGAGAACTGAAAAATCTTTATCATTTTGTAGCATTCTACACAAAGTAGGAAGAATTTCTGTTTAAAGGGAGTAGCTGAACTTATATTGAGCCGTCTGGTTCTTAAGAAATAATAACTGAAATATGACACTGGCAACTATTACTTTATTTCTTTTTTTTCCCTATAGATCTATTAAAATCCATCACAGCTGATCTTTGATAATATACATATTGTCAAAGCTTTCATAGTGTAAGACTTCTTCTCATCTTCTGATGTGCTTACGCTTACTTTTGAGATTCCCCATATTCATAAAGTAATAGATATAAATATATTTAAATGTAATGGATAGATAGCATAGAATAGGATAGAATTTAGGAAATGTATTAACTTCTCAAATGCTCCTTCCAGAAACATTAAAGGTTTTGGAAATTTCATTGCTTTGTTTTGTCTGTTGGCTTTTAATAAAGTTGCACATGTACCAGAATATTTCCAATTGTCTTTTATGTCATGTGTCTGGACATAATAATAAGAATTTAATTTCTTAACATGGCTATAATGTGCTTGGTGGTTTCCAGCCCCATTGGGAGAGGCCTAGCACTAACGATGTTTATGTTCTTACATGAGACTTGGTGGTGGCAGGCATAATCAGGAAGAAGTTGGTTTCTGCTGCATCCTGCAGATGCGCAGAGATTTCTTGGTAGGTTTGAAGACCTTCATGTTTTTAACAAGACAAATTCATTGTCCATTATCTGGTGCTCCAAACCGGTCCCGTTGGATACGGTAATGAATGTGAAGCTGTCGGTTCACCAGTCACATTTTCATAGAATTGCCTAGGTTGGAAGGGACCTTTCAGATCATCGAGTCTAACCATCAACCTACCTCTGACAAAAACCACCAGCACCACGTCTACCCTTCTTTTAAATACCTCCAGGGATGGCGACTCCAGCACTTCCCCGGGCAGCCTGTTCCAACGCTTGATAACCCTTTCAGTGAAGACATACTTCCTAATATCCAATCTAAACCTCCCCTGGCGCAACTTGAGGCCGTTTCCTCTTGTCCTGTCACCCATTACCTGGGAGAAGAGACTGATCCCCACCTCACTACTCCCTCCTTTCAGGGAGTTGTAGAGAGCGATTTTCATCTCCAATGGCTTTTGCCACAAAGATGGGTAAATATGGCCAATGTCTTTAAGGAGACACCACTTTTATATCACTAAAGATGATCTTTAATTATTATATTATCATTGACATATCAACCATACTACTGGTACCTGGGGACGATAGTCTGGGTGAGATATAGCAGTTTTATCTATCGAACATACAGGAGTGACAGGAAGCTTTCCATGTAAGAAAACATACAAACTTAATTGGAAGATAGTGACAATTCCATTGTCACTGTCTTCTATTATTAAACAGAAGCAGAGGATGCGAACACTTTTATAGCTGTTCAGAAAGTGGGTTTGTATATTCAGAAGCATGTTGATTAACGTAAGGATACAGTATATTCACTTTTGCGTGCGTGCCATATTGCGTATGGACTCATTTGGACAGGTCTTACATCGTATGGACACAATATAAGCAGATATTATTGCTTGTGCTTGATGGTTGTAAAGTTATGAATACTTACAACATGCAAGTACATCTCTTGATAATTAAAGGGTGCTTAGTGATGGATTTAAAGAGCTATTATTATTCTGAATATATCATTGTTGTGCAATCGGGAAATACACCAAGCAGCGAAATACGCTGCGTGGCTGAAGCAGAGAAAAAGGAGTTAGGTTAAAATTAAAATGGTGCCTGTTAAAGAGCTGCAGTTGCCAGGCTACTGACACTGCCGGCTTGTGTGTGGTGCGACACAATGCTCCGTCTCTTCTCCTGCATCCTTTACTAACTGCATTATTCTGGGAACATCAAGGTTTAGTTCCTTCATCTGTCAAGTAAAGTGATTTCGTTCTACAACCAGAGCAAGATTTTGCAGTTTTGGGAGCAGCGAGGTATTGGAATGAACATGGAAATTCTTAAGTGGTTTACAAAAAATGATACCTATGCTAAGGTAGGGATTATTAGGCATTTATCTTTAAGTGATTGGTATATAGCCATGTCTATGTATCTAGTCCATTCAGTTGTTATTTTTAAATAATATTAACTCTATGGTATACAGAATTTCAGTTTAATGTGGGGGTTTTTTTTCTATATTTAGCAACAAGGAAGGACTTAGCATGTTGCTGCTCATGCCAATTGAAAAGAAAGGTTTTTGTTGTCCTCCCTCTTCCCTTTATCTCCTTGGAAACTGTGGGCATCCTTTGATAGCTTTCCCAGGCTGCTATACATTTTTTTCCATGCATAGGTTTTTTCAGTGTATACTTAAGAGTCCAATATAATTACTTGTACATCCCTTATTTTGAAATAAAATGCTTTTTTAACAAAGTATGGAAAAAAAGAAGGCAATGTGTGAAATCCTACATATGTATATATTTATGCAGTTACACTGCATTTCTAGGTTTCTGCCATTTTACTCAGGCTGTTCTGATGGATGCTGCTTTCTCCCTTCTACTACAAGTGTGTTCAACAGAAATCTGTGATGTCTGAAAAGGTCTGCAGGAAACTGCTTTAATGCGTGATATGTACAAGAGAATCACAGTCAGTATGGCACACAATTGCAATTTCTTCTACTTACTATTGTACTGAATTACAAAGCAAAAGCTTTTTCTTAATTACAGTATTTTTTGTAAAACTGTATATAAACTCTTTGCAAGGAAATAGTTAACAATTTTTAAACAGCAAATGTTAGTAAATAAAGTGCAAATTCCTGTCTATAATACAGCTCGGTATATTTTACCTGTGTAATTTTTTTACGTATACTGAAATAGGAAACATCTATATGAAGAATCAAAACTTAATAGTGGTTCTTAAGCACGAATTATTAACTCAGTGGAATAATATATCACAAAGCAGCTTTTTTCATCTAACTTGATCTTATTTATGAGACATTTTCATTTGAATATCAGGCTTTAAGAAAAATAATAATAAATAACTTTAAAAATGGTTGTTTTAAATTAAACTTGTGAACAAGGCTTCTATTGGTGAGTTTCTTCAAAAAAGCATATTAAAGTTACCTTTTGTCTTTAATGTTAATGTAGAACAAAGAGAAGACAAACGTGTTCTTCTATTTTAAATACAGTACTTAGTATGGCACATCCAGTAATGCTTACAGACATACATTCAGAACTAGGCTGAAATAACTGGATAGCCATGTGATAACAATGATTTTTTTTTGGTCATAATTAATCAGGCCTGAATTCTAATCGGTGACATGTACATTTGGAAACCATGAAAATACACTAAACTATGCTGGTGTCTTGATGACATGAAAAAAAAAGTGTAGAAAAGCCTCTTTGTTGTCAATCAGCTGCATGGAAAACATGGAAATAGTAGGACCAGTAACGGAACTGTCTCCAAACCCGAAGGCTGGTTTGTGTGATCATGGTAATTGTAAAACCAGTGTAGAGGACCTTTTCCTTTTTGTTCTAGATTTCAGCACTTGCCTTGGAATCCTCCTTATTCCCTTATTCTCAGTCGCCGAGAACAGTATTTTCCTAGAGACTAGGTTTCACGTAGTCAGGAAAAACTTCTCTATCTCATATGAAGGCGAAAAGGAAGATCTACTGAATATATTAGTAGGATTTTTTTTTAACACAGATTACTGCAAAATCCTACAAATCAAATCTGTTCTTACTCCAAAAGAAACAATTGTGGAATTCTGTATTAGCGTCTGTAAGAGATCTTAGTGTTACAATCCATTTTACCTGTAATCAAACCGCAAATGAAACAAGATTTAAGATAATATTTTCACAGATGAAACGTCATCAAATCAGGAACCTCTTAGCTCCCATATGAGAAGGTAAAGAAGAGGATCTGTACAAAATGAGACAAATCTGTTGCTATTATGAAATAAATATTTATGCACTCTTAGTGTCTAAAGAGATGTTAACTTTTAATCAATCTTACATGCGGTAAACCTACAGACTAAACCTACAATAATCCAATATTGTATATCTAATTCTCTTCTACTTCTCCATGGCTTTTTTAATGTTCCTTATTTATTTGCTGACATACCTAGGGCTTTAACCATAATTTTCCCTGGATTAAAGAGTGAAAAGCATGAGTTCTGCTTCCAGGTATTATTTTGCATTGTTGTGTAATCAACCGGATGACTTTAATTTCAGAAAAAGTGGTTGTTAATGGGGCCAGTTATTTTTTTTATTGTGACTTGAAAAAGTCTGTGTTGCAATTTGGAATGCCCCAAATACAAATAGTTCTGAATATATGTGACTAATACTTTAATTGCACTGAAGAGTTCTCTGGAATTTGTAATTTTACTATATGGCAAAATCAGAAATTTGCAGCCTATTTTTTGTCACTTTGTGGCGATGATGAGTCCTTAAATAATAAGATAAATTTCTTTTTCTAGGACTCATGTCATTTACAACATGAGTTGGATTGCCAGTGAACTGCAAAGTGATGCAATTTATGGAACTGTTCTCTCTAGAATCTCTAATTTATTTGCTGCAGAAGTCAGAAGAATTAATCTTGTTGGCAGAGACAGAAGGGAAGTCTAACAGCCAAAGCACTAGTCCGCAGCAGAGCTCTATCTTGTAACTTGTTTTTCTCTATATTTCTGTTCTGTTGTACCATCTCCTTTGCCAACATTTTCAGAGGTCAAACATTGGTGTTTCATTTTCTTTAGGCATTTAGAACTCAGTCAGAATCTCTAAGCACTATAAATACAACCAGCGATATCTTTGAGATGATCAGTCCCAAACCTTCAGTCTGATCCTCACCTTCTGCTAAAGAAGCACCCAAAATAAGTCTCTCTTTTTTTTTTTCTTTCACATTTTCCAAATGAGAGAGAGAGACTTTCCTCTTATATTTATTCATTACTATTTATCTGCCAAGCAGATACCCCAAGGAGATAAGAAAAATGGAACATAAAATTGATCATCCGACTTCATATTCATCCCTTGTATATATGCATTAAAAGGAAATTGTGTTAACATTTATAAAATAAGCTTTTTGTCAATATTGACCGATAGGTTCCCTTGGGTACTATTGATCTCTATAACTGTACTTGTACAAAGTTTTTACTAAATATGCCTTAATATTAATGTCATGCAGAAAAATATTCCCCCCTCCATGCAGTTGATATCAAGTTTTCTTTTTTTTCTTTTTAATTCCCTTTCCTTTGTGGGGCTTGAAAATGCACCTCACACTTGGTAAGTTGGACATAACTCTTCCTGTCTTCTAGAGTCTCAGCTCTTTGACTTAAAGATCTCATCCTTCATAATCCACGTAGTTTTTTTCCACGTAATGTCCCTCAGTCCATTATCTACAGTATAAACATGTCCTTATACATACTATAACCTAGTTGGAGGAGTAAATTTTTATGTCTGGACCTTACCTGAGCCCATGCTGAAGCACTCAGTGGTATGGTGAAGCTCAGCAGACTTGTCCTTCACCAGTCTGGAGCAGAAGAGTCTTTTCTGCAGGAGCTCACTGATGTAGGTGCAGTTGTTTTCCTGTACTGGGATTCTGCTGCTGGCCCAGCTGAAGTCCTGCGTCTGAAGAGGTTTCAGCTCTGGGTCATCTAAATACCTTGTGTATGGATAGTACTTTCAGTCATGCTCACGGAGCCTTGTTTGGATTTGATTTAACTTTCCTGCAGAAGTGGTGAATCCTTTTTGCAGCTATGTGGACCTTGTTCTGCCGTTTGGATCGCCCCACTGTTGCAGGCTGTGATCCACCTAGTTATTGTTGTCAACCTCAGTCGCAGTTGTTTGGCCACTGGAGCCTTCCCTAAGTGGCGGTAAAGCCATGGTTATTTCTGCAGGTTGATGGAGCAGGCATTGCATCAGTTGACAGTTGGCTTGAACCAAGGATTTTTGTATCATGTGAAGACTGGTTTCTGAATGAACTGCAGAATCACAGATGGTCAGGGTTGGAAGGGACCTACGGAGCTCGTCTAGTCCAACCCCCTGCCAGAGCAGGGTCACCCAGAGCAGGTGGCACAGGAACGCGTCCAGGTGGGTTTGGAATGTCTCCAGAGATGGAGACTCCACCACCTCTCTGGGTAGCCTGTGCCAGGGCTCTGCCACCATCAAAGCAAAGTGTTCCCTCATGTTGAGATGGAATTTCCTGTGTTCCACTTTGTGCCCCTTGTCCTGTTGCTGGGCTCCACTGAGAAGAGTCTGGCCCCATCCTCCTGACACCCACCCTTTAGCTGTTGCTGAGCATTGATGAGATCCCCTCTCAGTCTGCTCTTCTCCAGCTGAACAGCCCCAGGGCTCTCAGCCTTTCCTCAGCACAGAGATGCTCCAGTCCCTTCATCATCTTCGTAGCCTCCACTGGACTCTCTCCAGTCAGAGATTCTGTAAAAACTGATGGCCTTCCCTACTTGTCTACTGTAAACAAATGCAACAAGGCTCATTTTGAATGTTTTTTTTAAATCACAGAACAGTTGAGGCTGGAAGGTACCTCTAGAGGTCATCTTGTACAAGCCACCCAGCTGCTAACTTTTAACAATACCTTTGCAAACGTGCACGTTCTTGGTCATAGCAGAGTGTGTCAGCGGCTCTTGGGAAAATGGCCAGCCGCATGAGCTCTAACCAACATTTTGACATTAGCGTGAATCAAATGTGGGCGAGGTGGATAATGGGTCTTGCCCAGCAAAGCATTGCTTATGGTTTCATGTCGAAGTCATTCAGAGCAGAGCTGGTAGTTTGACACTCATTTTGGACAGTGAAGGCGTCGTTTGTTACACAATAATCCAGCAGTGTTACACTAAGCTTTGCTTTTTATTTTCCAGTTTCCTTCCACTTTTTTGTTAAACAGTAATTAAGAAAATTTAGAAAGCTTCTCCAAAAAGGAAGATGATAATAAGAAACGCGTAGTTGTTCGATGCAAGTGGTTTGAAGACCTTTTTAGACATGTTGCTTAACTTACTTAAATCAAAACCATTAGCATATGGTCTGTTTTGTCTTTGGGGGGCTGAAGGGGAGAACGGCAAGAGCATTACACTGGGATAGGGAAAGCATTGAACCAGACTGCAGTATGAAGTGATCATACACCTTCAGCTAGTACAAATCAAGCATTTTTCCAGCTTTCATGTGCTGTCCCCCCCTTTTTTTCTCCCAAATGGATTCCTGTGGACGGTATTAAAATCCCTTTCTTGTGTAGCACTGAAGGCTGTGAACATCTGCTTGGCTTTATTTCAGCTACATTCATTTGTACCTCATAAACACAGGATGTTGCTGTTAAAACATAAAGGCTAGCTATATTTTTAAGGGACATATGTATACATTATTTATGGGAGCAAAAATGTACTATTCTGTTCTTTAATATCCTGTCATCTTGTTGTAGTCTCATGAATTTCTGTTTTAAAGGCAAAAATGTCGCAGGTTAAACAAGTGGGACTTTTAGCTGCTGGATGTCAGCCGTGGAACAAGGATGTCTGTGCTGCCAGTGGGGACAGATTTGCCTACTGTGCTACCCTGGCTGTCTATATTTATCAGGTAAGATTCTTTTTATTTAACATTGTTGTCTATCTCACTTTGAAGCCTTTCGATCAGTGTATGATTGCTGCTGAGGCGATGCCTATGTAAAGCTCTTCCATTTTATTTTTTTCTCCTTGTTACAGCTAGTGCAAAAATTGATGTAAACTTTATATTTGAAGTTGTATGTGTCAGGAATTATTCTTAAGAGCCAGGCTCTAAATCTAGCAAACGCTTGAGATGAATGAAGTGCAGTGACAGAAGAGCGGGTTCCGAGGGAGAACTGCAGCAATTCCACAGTTTCATTTGCCACTTAGTGCAACAGTCGCGCAGAGCTGAGGATTCAGTGGCCCACCTTTCTTTGCTTTGGAACGAGTTATTACTTGCTTCATTTCTGAACTGCTCAGCACTGTGGTCTTCTGAGGTTCACAGTTACTGTACATCAGCACCTAACAAAAAAAATAGAAATGCTGTGATATGGAATTTTCAGACTGAGAAATATGTCAGGAAATAAAGGATGTGCTTATTTGAACTTCATGACTTAGACTGCTAGTAGGATTAAAATGAACAAAATCTACCGTGTCAGGTTTGGGCATTCGATTATCTTAATTTTTTTTTTAATTGTACTAAGTGATTTAAGAAGTGAGAAGGATTTCAAAGTCATTTTCAAATTCTATCCCATCTAACCCCTTGCAGATTGCTAAATGATTATTACCATGCCTATAAATAAAGCATTTTAGGATTGTGTTTGAGTGCAGTTATTAATGGAATATAATAGTTTACAAGTGACAAGAGGATAGACGATGTTAATCCACATTGGGCTAATTGAATATTTGAGAACTTGACTGTCCAAGTCAAATGTATGAAAATTTAAGTTATTGAGATGTCAGGTATTGACAATTGTGAAATCTTCTATAAATTCATCTGCAAGTCTAATACTGTTACATGAACTATTCTTCAACCCAACAGTACTTAAAATGAGTTTACAAAATATGTGTTTCTGAAATGAATTTTACTTTTTGTTTAGCTGGATCACCAATACAACGAATTCAAGCTGCGGGCAATTATGTCTGAGCATAAGAAGACAATCACAGCCATATCGTGGTGTCCCCACAACCCTGACGTGTTTGCAAGTGCCAGTGCAGATAGTTTAGTGATTATTTGGAACGTGACTGAGCAGAAAGTTGTGGCCAAACTGGACAATACAAAAGGTATTTCAGACACGGAGATCTATTTGATCCATGCAGCTTTTTCATCCACAGGTGTCAGAAATACTCAATGTAGAGTAAACCCTAAGCAGTTGGTAGGCCAGAGGTTTAGAAATTGCATAACACAATATTCTTGTTGGATTTGTTGCAGTTTGTTTTAGAAAATAATGATAGTGTGTTTGAGTAAAGTGCTCTAATTGGTAAAGAAAGAGTTTATTCATATTTCTAAAGTACTCGACCAATACAAGATTTTACTTTGCCATTGATTTCTTGTGAGTAGGAAAAAAAAATCCACTTTTTTCATCACTGTATAAAAGGATAAATAATTAAATTTTAGACCTTGTGTGTTTTTATGGTAACTTTATGGAAGTGAAAGCAAATAAAATGTAGCCTTCAACAGATTCAAGTATAAATTATCAGTGAATTTGAGAAAGAATTTTTGTTCAAATACCCTAATGCTTGCGTCTGCCCGCATCTTCTCTCAGGACTTGAAACTGCTGATTGGGAGATTGTAGTAGAAGTTTAGGGCGTTAAAAATCTGCATTTGCCACCTTTCCCTGCCCAGTTTGGATTCATTCCCTTCGATCAAAACCAGTGCCTGTATTTGTGTTCTTACAGTCAGTCCCTGTCCGGTGTCCTTGACTCCTACGTTTGCATTCTTGGAAAATAGGTGCAACCCAAGAACAGTCAGTATCTCAGGATCTTCTAAGATATTTCGGGACTACTCTGCTCTTTCCAGACCATTTAAGATACCTCTGAAAATCTCATATATCTTGGATACCCTGCAAAAGGAATAAGTAGAAAAAAATCACACTGATCTATTCTAAAAGGAATATTGTATCAGATTATGCATTAGTATAAAACTTGATACTTATTTTTTAATACATTCCTCGTTTAAAAAGCAACTTCAGCCAATGGCTGCATGTGAAAGAAGAGTTAGTATTATTTTAAACTTTTTAAAAGCTAATTTGCTTTTAGGGTAATATTTTTAAATGTCCTATTAATGCTGCTGTTACTCTCTTTGACACTGCCGTATTAAAGTGTCTGAGAACAACAGTTTTGAATTTTCAGCTTGAGGAGTTTGTCTTACTGTCATTTATTCCTTCAGACACACATTGTTAAATTAGGAGGGTGATGAGGGTTGGAGATGCTGAGGTCAAAACCCTTAGTGCCCACAGTTAGGTGTTAGGCAGCTGAATTAAAATTGTCATGTATCCAGGAGGAAGCTATCAAGAGTTGCCTTTGATTACAGAGCTGCCTTTCCAATTTTGTCACAAATACCTGCCTCTGTTATACTTACCTCTAATTTAAATTTCCTTGTGTTTTGCAAAAAAAGACATCTTAAAGTTTTCAATGTTTTACCAGCCTGGTAGCAAATAGAATACAGTAAAACATAATGGTGAATGGAGTTGGGAATGAATGAAAGTATTGGTTCTAGGATGAGGCTTATCCTCTTTCATATGTGTGATTGTCTTTGGCACTAATGAAACCAAGTATGCAGCCCATCAAAGTAGTATTAAAACAATTTGGGAAATAATTCTACTTCCTGCCTATGGATATTTGTTTACTTTTACACCATAAGATGTTCCCACTGTTGTCGAAATTTCATCTAATCATTTTTCTGTAGAAGAATAATTATTTCTACAGCTTTTCAAGACAATTGTTGATACCCAGTCAAGCAGGAATACACTGAATTTCATATCCTGGTTCTTACAAGATTTCCCTGTGTGTTTCAGGAATTCCTGCATCCCTTAGCTGGTGCTGGAATGCCGGTGATGCGGTGGCATTTGTGTCCCACCGAGGTCCGTTGTACATTTGGACTATCTCGGGACCTGACAGCGGGGTAACCGTACACAGAGATGCACATAGTTTCTTGTCAGATATCAGTCTGTTTAGATGGCATCCAAAGAAAAAAGGAAAAGTAGTGTTTGGACATACTGATGGAAGCCTATCTATTTTTCAGCCAGGTAAAAACTGATACAGTAAAATATTTATTTTTATATATATATAGATATAACTTGGTTTTGTCTCTGTGTAAGTGTGTAATTCTGCACTGTTTTCATTTAGGTTTTATAATGTATACACAGACATAAAAATTGTTCTTACTTCATAGTATTCCTATTCCTTCATATCACAAAAATGTTTCCTTAGATAAAGAGCCCAGAGCATTTTCTTTCTCTCTTTTCCCTGTTGTAACCAAGATAACATTGCAATTTTCAACAAGTCCAATAAACGGTTTTTTTAGGGAATGATAACAACTGTGATATTCTACTGAACTGTATTTCCCAGCATTCTAAATGGATCGTCTTGAATCTTTCGCTTTGTCTTTTCCTTAGTTTGCATTTGTTCTGGAATCTTCTGCTTCATGTTCTAGAGTCCTCTGCATTTCTGTAGGTAGAATCTCATGTCACGCTTCATATTATCTTCATGGGGTTTTTTTTCTGTCAAAGACTATATGGAAAACTATTTATCTCTGTGTCTGAAGTCCACTGAGCACATTTGTGCATACCTCATCTGCAGTCCAGTGCTCTGCTAATGAAGGTGCCTTGTTAATAAACTCCTTTGAAGCTAAAATTTAGTGCTCTGCTTTCTACAAAGACCGGTATCTGTATTAGGTGGACTATTTCACTTTTTTCCCTGGATGCTTCTTTTTCCTCCAGTAAAAACGGATTTTCAAATTGGTGAGAAAAATTGTTCTTTAAATAGTGTGTTAATTTTACATAATATTATGCAAAATGTCTTCTCCTTCAGTTCACTCTGCTAAGTTGTCACTCAGGATGTCATGGAATAGATTCCCTTGCTTCTGTAGTGCTGACTGAATTAGTATTGACGTTGGAAAAAGAAAATCTATTTTAATATGATAACCTCGAAATATGTATGCAGCCGAGACTTTTCATGGTTTGTCTAGAATGATGTGAATATGACAATAGAAATAATAGGAAAATGGTTTAAAATATCCATTATATTCTGCATGTGCAAATATAATATTGGCTAAAAAAGGTAGCAGCAGTGGCAGTTTCATACGTACCACACCTATGCTGCTATAAAAATTTGCTCATTGAAAATTATCCGTTATTGCTGGGGGAAAACCTACTTGCATCAGCTTGAAATTGGGTTTAGATTATCACGGGAATTTTGCCTGGCTCTGTCTTTAGGATAGTTTTCATTGTATTGTAAGTTATACATATTCATTAAGAGCGTTTTAAAATAAAAATAAATTAACCATAACTTTTTTTCCTTGTTAACCGATATTAGATACTTGGTTTCAAACAGAGAAATAAAAAGTTGAAAGTTTATATGCAGTTGGGTGACAATTTTTGTCAGAACTCTTTCACTGAAAGTCCTGGATTTAAGCAGTGCAGTTTACTTCTACTGCATACATTCTTTGGAATTGAAAGAAAATGTTCCACTTCGGCTTTTAAAAATGGACTTTTCAGTTTTTCGTTTTTAAACTGTTTAGAATTTCACTTTCTCAAAAGTATTCAAGAAAAGTAGTACACTTTCTGTGGGATCATATTAAGTGTTTTTCAAACCTTGACACACTTCTTTTAATGAAATGGATGTAAAAAACTTTTTAGTCAAGTAGGATTTTTATTTGATTTTAGGAAACAAAAAAATCACTGATTTGCAGAGGTCTACTTAGGAATTAAGTGTCAGAGCTGAGTAGCAAATTTTACTGTGGGATAAATTCCTACAACAAATTCGGATGCATTCTAGAAGAAAAACCACTAATTGAAATACCATGGAGCTGCCATTCAGAATGAATTTCTTTTCAAAGAAATTTGAGTATTTTAATTCAAAGGATTATATTCTTGTAGTTAAGGCAATAACATTGGAGCAATCCTAATGACTTTGAAAGAGTGTAGACCAGTATTAGTATTCTTTTAACTTGCTTTCTTTACGCTATTAGAAAAAGGCAAAGAATTCGTTGAGGTAAAGACATAGATGTATGAAAGAATTGATCACAAAGATATTGGTGACCAGATAATTTCGTTAAAATATGTTTCAAAATTATTTAAAATTGAAAAATAGATTGTATCACTGTAATAAAATATAAGTACCATTACTGTGGTTACACTTTCATAAATGACTTTAATATGTGCCTTAACATTCGGATATAATTGAAAACGTAGGCTTATCCAAGTTATCTATTTTATCAACTGCAGGTTTCTAGTTTGCAATTTATAGTTGAAATTCATCTGACTTTTGTAATCAGTAGCTTTTAAAAAATAAAAATACTTAGAGGAAAGTGGTATCAGAAGGATGAATGTAGGCCCTCTTTTTTT
>VWZL01002568.1:79293-91604 GCA_013396915.1 Stercorarius parasiticus | reverse complement strand
TTTTTTTTTTTTTTAATAAAGGGGAGGGATCACAAAGAATTGGTACTTCTCAATAAAGAATAGAAAGCCAATTTTTTGCTTTGAGATTGAAGTTCAGCCCTCCCTTACCTCAGGTCAGAATGTCCACCATGACTTGTTGGACAGAACTGAGTTTGTCACCGAGTGAAATAAATTTAAAAAAAAAAAAAAAAAAAATTCTATTCCTTACTTTGAAAGGTTTCAATCTTTTTGTAGGATAAGTGAAATACTATCGTACAAAACACTGTCTTGAGAGAACCTGAACATCCACAGGTTCCCGTTAATTGCTTGGAAGTTGGGGGTGACTGACTCTAGACTGGAAGGCTCTCCCCTTTCTGCCTAGCCGTGAGTCACTGCTGCCTAATTCGTACATGACACACCTTTTGGTTTTTTTTCATTGTTGCTATCTCTGCACGTTTTTCTCTTGTGGCTGTACTTTCTTTTAAATAACTCCAGACCATCCATTATTGTAGCAGAACATTAAGTGTGAAGGAAGAACACGCAAGGATTTAAGATTAGTCGCTATTTTTAAAGAAAGGCAGCGCAGTCATGTAGAACCGAGGTTGTGTCCCAGTTTACCTTTCATTTGTTCCCAGAATAACCACAGCTTGCTTAAATGACTTGTGACTCAGCTGACTGATTCACAGGGCCGATGCCGCCTTTTAATGGAAAATAAAATTTAACAATTCGGGTTTCCATCAGTGTTGCTTCCAGCCTCGTTTGTGAAACCCAGGGAGAACTGGGCTCCTTGATTTCCATGTTCCCCACCAGCTGGTTGTGCTCTCTTGGGACTGGAGTGTTTGAACGGGACTGGCTTGGATCGCTTGAGGGCTTTTTGCCTTTAGTTTTTGTAAAGCTACCTGAAAAACGACAATTCTGCCTTGTGGTCAGGTCTTGGTTTTCCTTTGAATGGTGATTTTCATTCTGAACTGAAAAGTAAGCAGGGGGCATTGTTAAACAAGTTGGGAATCCCAACGGTTTTGGCAAATGTAAAGCATCTATCTGATGCTATTTCTGATGATATTCCTGTTGTTATTCCTGATGCTTCAAAAGAGACAACGGCACTTTTCCAGTTGTCTTATATACAAATATAAGTGGAATGGAGAAATCAGTTTATGCTACTAATTGTTGCACAGTCTTAAATTCTTTCCCCTATTTCCGGTAACTGGGTTATAAAGTTCCCCTAGATATAATAGCATTTTCCCTAGAAAATAATAGCGGGAGTTATTTTAATATTCAGAATGTTCCCCACTGAACAAAAACTTTTCAGCATTTTTTTTTCAGTATGTATCGGAATAGGCGTTGTTTTACATCAGTCCCTAAGGAATGCAGGTAGTCTTGGCTTTTATCATAATGTGACAAATTCGTTGTATTCTGCATTATCAAAATTGAAAATCAGGTCAAAAACTGAATAATGGAAAATATCAATTCATTATTTCTACAAACGGGGTACAATATTAGTTTGGGGGTTTTAATACAAGATCACAACTTCAAAAATACAGATCTATGTTGTTCGTTTCTCATTTGGATTGTACACGATCTTATAAAACAAAGAGCCAGCTCTCTGTAAAAACAAAAAGTGGGTAATAAAAGTGATGTTAAAAATTGTGGTTCTCAATAATATGGATCATCAAGTGATATATCTTCTGTTATGCAGGTTTCGAATTAAGTATTTAATGACCTGGCTTCAAAATCTATGAACGCTTCATAATCGCACACATAGTTTTGAGGCAGAAAAAAATCTAAAGGCAATTGTTCATAAGCGCTTTTTTGACTGCTACAATTTTTTTTTCTAGATCCTACTGCTTTTATTTTGCCTGTATTTGCTGTGGTATGCAGATTTCCTTAAATAACTTGTATTTTTGGCTGTGCTGCAGGCCTTTACTCATGGAAATTGTTAGGTGAATACATATGATTTAGCATAGTTTTCTTTGGTATAAAGTTATGTTGATAAGCCTGACAGTAGTTTTTATTTTCTGCTGTATTAAGAAGAAAGTTGGATCTGATGGAGCCAGAACTACTTTAAGTCAAATATTGCAAAGCCAACTTCATTCATTTCAGCGGTGCAGAGAGTAGAGCAGGCTACGAAAAATTTCAGGGAGAGACAAAAATGGTGGTCGTAAACCTTGTAACTATTGAAAGAATAAACTTGATTTCATTTTGAAATAATCATCTCTTTTTTTTTTGTGCTCCTAAAGGTTCTAAAAATCAGAAACATGTCTTACGACCCGAGTCTCTGGAAGGAACGGATGAAGAGGATCCAGTCACAGCGCTGGAGTGGGACCCTTTGTCAACTGACTACCTTCTGGTTGCCAACCTACACAACGGCATTCGCCTGGTGGATTCGGAATCTCTGTCCTGTATCACAACTTTTAATTTTCCCAGCGCGGCGGCGTCTGTTCAGTGTTTGGCCTGGGTTTCTAGTGCGCCTGGAATGTTTATAACTGGAGGTAAGCCTTTTCTTTCCTGATTTTATGCCAAAGTAATAAATATAGGACTGAGTCTTCCAAATTGATACTTCAAATTTGACCTTTCTGTTTCTTAACATTTCTACAAATAGAAGCGTGTGTGCATTGTGCAAAAAAAGTACATTAAACTGTAGAAAAGAACAGAAAATTACTGAGCAGTTTGTACTTATTTTGTATTTATTGGGTTCATAAACAAGTGACTTTAAACTATTTTTTAATAGGAAATATTTTCCTCATGCACACTTTAGCAACAAATATGAGAGTTACTTTGGGAATAGGAATAAAATAAAATAAAGCACTTCTTGCTCCCCAGCTTTTCTTTCTCTATTTTTAGAAGGATTTTTTTTAAAAAAAATGACTGTATTTCTTGTCTGTTTTCTACACCAAAGACGTTAGTGCTCAGATTGAAGAACTAATGAATACGGGAAGTGAGACACTGAGAATATTTTATAATGAGAGACCTTCCATAGAGTTCATCTACTGAAGTTTAAATAACTAATGCTAATACTTATTGTTGTTAATGGTGATACTACCATGGAGATGACAGTGCGTGCTTACAAAATTCTTCTTAGGACTCAAAGTTTAATTCATCATTGTATTTTTGTTTAAATCAGCCTTTAGACTGCGTACCTCTGTGTACAGTAAAAAGAGAATAATAAACTTAAAAAAAAAAAAATGGTTTTGTCTGGTTTTTTTTTTAAACCTCAGATTCTCAGGTTGGCGTGTTACGTGTTTGGAATGTTTCCCGTACAACTCCTATAGATAATTTTAAATTGAAGAAAACTGGTTTCCATGGTTTGCATGTGCTAAGTTCTCCTCCGAAGAAAAAGCGTAAGTGTAATTTTTATTGTTATTGCTTGCAATGGCTGCAAGTAAAGAGGATCTTGTTTGTGATTCTTGTTCTAGCCGAGTCGATCTCTGTAAGTTTGTGGCGGCTCTGCAGTTCTTTATTAAATTTAGTACCCCCCGGTGCCAGGGACGGCGCAAATGTGTAAAGCATCGAGCACTTTATAAGGTCCTTCTTTAGCAGGGAAGGCTTCATTCAGGAATTCTGCATTTCTTTTGGTTTTAATCTCATTGGAATACAAAGCATTTTACTCTTTATAATTGCTACTTATTATTAATTGGACAAAAAATAAATCTTACCTGTTTGTATCTTTTGCTTTATTTTTTTCAGCATGTTCATCACAGCATCCTACGAAAAATCACCATACATCCTCAACGAGCGAGGCTGTTCCTCCTCCAACTTTAACCCAAAACCAAGCCTTTTCTCTCCCTCCTGGTCACGCCGTCTGTTGCTTCATGGATGGGGGAGTGGGGCTTTATGACATGGGAGCCAAAAAGTGGGATTTCCTGAGAGATTTGGTACGTTTCACCTCTGTCTTTAGAATGAGAGTTATTTGGCTTGCACGCTTTCTTCTAACAGCAAAAAAACAATGGAGAATGAAGTCTTCCCAGCACTGTACATTAATTCTGTCATTAAAGAGAGTCTTGAATTTCTAGGAAACAAAATGAGAGTTCTGAAGTTGAAAGTAATTCTTCATTGCAAAAGACTGAATCCTGTTAGAAGTATTCTGGCAGTTTTCATCCAGACATAAAAATATGAAATAAAGATGTTGGGTTTTTTTTAACTGAAATCTTAATTTAATGGCCTTCTCGGAAATATTATCTGTATGGTATTCTATAATCCAGAATAAAAGTTCTAGTCCAATCGGAGAGAAAATACATGCAACTCAGATAGCGAGGTCATTCA
The DNA here is from genome assembly GCA_013396915.1 of Stercorarius parasiticus. Classification (NCBI taxonomy): domain Eukaryota; kingdom Metazoa; phylum Chordata; class Aves; order Charadriiformes; family Stercorariidae; genus Stercorarius; species Stercorarius parasiticus. The sequence goes on along the minus strand of VWZL01002568.1, from coordinate 87,365 downwards.
GTTTAAAATGAGAAAGACTGAATTATTAAACCTTCTTTGCAGCAGAAATTCAAAACTGGGTTTATCACATATTAGGTGAGCCTCTTCTTCACTGGGCTTTTGGTTATTCATGAGGATTTTTCTCTTTTCCTCTTTCCCCATTCCCTTTTCATTGGAAAAAACGTGAATAATTTCCCGCTGTACTCCCACACCTGTTTGAATAAAGGCTGCGGTTGGTGTTTGTTTTCCATTTTTACTGGGTTTGGTCCTGTAAAGCAACTGAGGCTTAAAAAAATTCTTACGTATTATCTGTTTTTCATGCGTGTGTCAAGTTAAATTCTACAAATGCATGTCTTAGAAAACAAGTGCTTGACGTGAAATTTCTAATGGATTGAAGTTTAAACTGCAATAGAGCATAGACTGTATTTAGAACATAGGAAAATTAGCGGAACACTAGAAAATTTGTAGAACTTGATCAACATGCAAAGCTTTATTTTTTCATTCAGATACTTTTTGCCTAAAAGGCAAAATTATTTCTTTTTTAAAAAAATACTTTTTCTTTGATTTTTTTTTTTTTAAGCTTAATATTTTAAATTCTGTTTATTAGCAGCTCGGTTCCAGTGGACAATGCTAACAAATCCCTGGCGTTGCATCACCCTGTTATTTCATCGCAAAATTTTTCTGTCTTTAGTAATGATCTATGAAAGGGAGGAGCGTTATAGTCCAAGCTATTTTATGCCTTTTAATTTTGACTGATGAGCCAGGTTTTTGAGAACTCATAATTGATCTGACAGGTTATAATACAATGTATTTTAGAGTTTGATCTAGAGTTGGACTTCTGAAAAAAATCAAATGCAATAAAAATGGATTAAATATTTGTTTCATTTAAGGGACATGTTGAGACCATCTTTGATTGCAAATTCAAACCTGATAACCCTGATCTTCTTGCTACAGCTTCATTTGATGGCACAATAAAAGTTTGGGACATAAATACTTTAACAGCGGTTTACACATCTCCTGGTAATGAGGGGGTTATTTATTCCATTTCTTGGGCTCCAGGTAAGAATATTTTGCTTTGGGTCTAAACGGTTTTTGAATTAGCATTGACTAGCAGCGATTTGTGTTGTAAAAGGTTTAGATAGAAATGTATCTTAGGAGGTTTAAACATAACTGAACGATTATCTGTGAAACCTGTAGAATGCAGTGCTTCAGACCTTGTTGAGGGTCACCCTTATGAGGAACGATCTCGGTATTTCATACCGAGTCAGAATGGAGGGAGGAAAATCTCCAGAGCCTTTCAGCATCACGTTACACAGATGATGAAAAGGCTTTCCTTGCATGGGAAGCAGCTGATTAAAGGAATTCACGTTCTATTTTGTGCTGAAAAAGTGGAATATATGCATTTAGTTCTTTCTCTTCCTTCTTTGTGTAGGATTCTCGTTACTGAAGAGCTCTGCTTTTACTCTGTTAGAATAGGGAGTTCCTTTTCTGCAAAGCGTCTACTTTTTTGTAGAGAAATCACTGAAATGAATTGGAAATCTTCTTAAAACTTTTCTGCAGCCCACTTAGGGAAACCTGGGAGTGCCTTTCTGATAGCTGGTGGTGTCAGTAGTTGATGAGAGGTCGGCTTTCTTGTCTTTTAATTCTTTGGACAGCAGATGCAATTTTAAATAAGTCTAAATAATTCAGCTCACTGCCTTTCTCTCCCGTGCTTTTAAACTCTAAGAAATAATAGCTGACAGGAAAAAAATCTTGTGATAGGAAGCTTAATGTAGCTTGCATGTGTGAAATGAATGTGCACTTTTTCTCGTTTCAGAGAGTCTCTTGCACCTCATTCCTCTTCACATATAATTTGACTTGCTGTATGGAAATTACGGCAATATCAAATACAGCGTTTTCTTTTCTGTTACTTTGTTTTGAAATTTAAATTCAGTTTGTAGTAGTATCTCACATTGAGAGAACAGTTTATTCACTGGGGGATGCTTTTTAAGTCTTATATTATGATATTTATTATTTTTTTTTAAGTAAGTTTAAGCTAATTGGAAGCACGTGCTTCAACTTCAGCTCCTTACCATCCTGTCCAAAGCTCCTGTCCATCCCAGACAGAACGTTTCCTGCTTCTTTCCCAAACCTTATTCCTAGAGGGTTCCTCTCCACCTTGTACTATAATGGATTTTCATTCCTAATATATAATCCAATGCACGCCACCGTTTGTGTTTGGTCTCAAAAGACCTTTGAACATAGTGATTAATCTTTTTTTCCCTATTGTTCTCCTACCTGAATCTCTCTCCATCTTATACATCTACCTTTCTAGACAACTCCTGCAGAAGATTGCATTTTCCGCCTCTGAAGTGTGGTATAAAATAACAGGCAGAACTTATATATAAATGTGCCATATAGGTATTTAGGAAAAGTATAGCTACGTTGGGATAGAGGGGCACTGTGGTGAGGAGAAGGAATTTGATGGCTTTGGGATTAGGCCTGAATTCAGTTCTCAGGTTCCCACTATGGAGTCGTATATTCAGATCTTCCATCCTGTGGAGTGTGGTTACGGGTTCAAGTATGTTCTTGATGGGCTTAGGTGCTGCTGTGCTGCAAGATTAAGGAAACAAAGTAGTGTTATATGTTCTGGTGCATTCTTCCCGGTTTGTCTTAGTGCACAGGGAACTTTAAAAGAAAATGCCCTAGTTACTACAACTTTAAGCTTGAAGCATTGAGATTGTATCTGGTTTTCAGTTTGAGTCCTATGCATCCTGGACGTCATTTTCATGTCACCTTAACTGCAAGACCTTCAGCAGGCAGCGAGAATACTTTTTGCAACAATACAACTTTTGTTTTGCCCTTTCCTCAAAATAGAAATGTAGAAAAACAGGTCACACTTTTGTGGAAATTGATATTTGTGACTTGGTACCAAATACTGGCCTTAAACTATGAAAAACTCTTGTTTATGTGCCATTGATGTCTTCTCTTTATATTAAATTTCTTGAATTTAAAGTAAAAACATTAGTCAAGCGATGTTGTGATCTTATATTTATTGTGAGATCTTACAAATATCTTTCTCTAAAGGAGATCTGAACTGCATAGCAGGGGCAACATCCAGAAACGGCGGCTTCATCTGGGATGTCCCAAAAGGCAAAATGATAACCAGGTTCAGTGAGGTAAGGTGTGATCACGTTGTTTTTTCTCTATATGAAATGCAAGTTAGTCGTTCCCTCTAGTGTCAATGAATAAAGATGGGATCTAAGTTCATATGTTTTTTTAATATAAAAATCTATAGAAAGAATTATATAGCTGCCAGTTTATCTCTGCGGCAGAAGTATTTTTACTTCCCCAGACTGGGTTTGCGATATGAGAACGAAGCACCAGATGGTCTCCATTATCTTAAAACTGGTTCTGTAGAGATACGCAGGAAAAGCATAGCTGATTCTTTCTTAAACGTGTAAATGCATATGGAGGTATAGACTTCAAACTGGGTATCAAAATGTAAAATGATGTTCTGTATTTTCAAACTTAAGGCCCTGAACAAAAATTTCATTCTAGACCAATAAAGCTCCGTTTTGCAGCACACCAAACAGGATGCCGTATTGAGAATCTCGCCCTGTGTTACCTGAAATCTGTGCAGGCATTTGCAAGTCCTGGGAAAGCAGCAAAATTGTTACTGGCAGAAGGAGCTACTTAATACTGTCTTGTAGTATTCTGTTCTGGTTTGTGTATTTTCAGTATATAGCTGTAATCTTCAGATTATACCGGCAAAATTAACTGAGGCATCTGCATCCGAGGACAAAGGATGCTCTTTAATAGGACAGAGATGGGGGGTGGGCAGAAAACAAACATACATACATTTGGAAGTTCCTGAGTTCTAACACTCAGAAGATTTGCACTTATGCTACTAAACATCTTTTCTCAAACACTCATCCTGATACACTGAAGTTTTCACATACCACAATTATTCACGGCCAGTGACTTCGTTATTCCAAGCAGGAGCTAACCTCTATTCAGGCTTCAGGTCTGTATAGTTATGGGTTGTCATTCTTCTTAAACTTAACCCGGTTTTGTCCCTGGGATCCTGGAGGAAATGGCAGTTTTACTGGCTCTTCTCAGTCCCGATTTTTTGGACTTGGATTCTCAAATATCCCAGCTATCTTGGGGGGACTTGTTATAATGTGGTTTTTTTTACAAGTGTACTTTACTGGGAGAAAAGGGCTGAAGCCCATAGGAGAATAAAATAAAAAAAGATGAGTCAATAGATGAGAGAAAAAAGGGGTGAATTATTTCTTATTGATAGGTATTTTGCATTTTTTGAAGCATGGAAAGAATGGAATCTTCTGCATTGCCTGGAGTCATAAAGATTCCAAAAGAATAGCAACCTGCAGCGGTGATGGATTTTGGTGAGTGTTATTGGAAGAAAAAAAATAAAATTTCTAATGCACTTCTCAAGTCAGTAAACTTTGACAGTACTATCAGTGATTAATTTTAATACTGTTCTTATTGGCCAAAACTTGGATTATATTAATCTCCTGTACTTGTTAGGATATATTTTTCATGATTTTTAAAAAAAAAAATAAAGGAAACGCTTGCAAAAGCAATTGTGTCTAAGACACTCTGATAGTGAAACTGAAAATTGATTTTTATTTAGCCAAGAATATCCTTCTAGTTTTCTTATCTGTAGATATGGAGGACACTTCTCAAAAGCTATCCCACTTCACTTGTCTTTGTTTTTTAAACTTTCTTAAAGTTTGTTATTTCAAGGTCTAGGAATCGCTGTTTTAGACCAAAGTAATTGCAATTGTGCTGTTACAGGAGTATAATCGTTTATTTGTAAAAAGTTGCAAATGCCCATTGAGAACATTTTTGCATGTGTTTCAGTACATTTTAAATCCTTGTTCATTCTTTTCCTTTGCAACCCATGTTATTTCAGCTCAAACATAACAAGAGCATGAATTTTAGGAAAAAAAAAAATCAACTTTTTTTTTCTTTTAAACCCCCCAAAAATATATTTGTACCTTAAAGCTACAATTTAGATTTTGGGCTCTGAGGATCCTTTCAGGGAGGGAGGTACCCCCATGGACATCTTTACAGCTCTTCTGAAGGAACAGGGACCTTAAATTAAAGTCCAATTAAATTTTTGTTGGGAAATACATAGTTAGCCTTGTAATTGAGGGTCTGTAGGAATAAAGATTTCTCCTTTCTGTATACTTTTTTTGCTATCTGACTTATTTGCACAGAATAAAACTTGACTTTTGGATAACCTGCTTGGAATCCTTTTTTCCTCCTAATACTCCATTGTAATTGGTTTCAGTATTATTCGAACCATCGACGGCAAGGTTCTTCACAAGTACAAACATCCAGCTGCTGTGTTTGGCTGTGATTGGAGTCAAAACAACAAGTAAGTCAAAATTAACCCAAAGAATTGATAACGCTTACTATTTAAATTGATTGCCAATAAAATAACACAAAGTTCTTCAGAATATGATTTTTACTATTATATTAGAGCACTGAAATTGTCTCTGTGTTCCTCTATATTCCCAGTAGTGTATTTCATTGCCCAGCACGTTAATGTGTTGAGCAGGACAAGGACAACTTCACTTTCATGGAATCACGGAATTTTTCAGAGTCGAAAGGGACCTCTAGAGATCGTCCAGTCCCACTCCCCTGCTAAAGCAGGATTGCCCAGAGCACATTACTCAGGGCTGCATCCAGGCGGGTCTTGAAAGTCTCCAGAGAAGGGGACTCCACACCCTCCCTGGGCAGCCTGTGCCAGTGCTCTGTCACCCTCGCCGTAAAGAAGTTTTTTCTCATATTTGATCGGAACTTCCCATGTTCCAGCTTGTGCCCGTTACCCCTCGTCCTGTCACTGGGAACCACTGAAAAGAGTCTGGCTCCACCTTCCTTAAACCCACCCTTTAGATACTTGTAAACATTAATAAGGTCCCCCCTCAGCCTTCTCTTCTCCAGGCTAAAGAGTCCCAGCTCTCTCAGCCTTTCCTCATAAGGGAGATGCTCCAGTCCCTCCATCATCTTTGTTGCCCTACGCTGGGCTCTCTCCAGTAGTTCCTTGTCTCTCTTGAACTGGGGAGCCCGGAGCTGGACACAGTATTCCAGTTGTGGCCTCACCGGTGCAGAGTAGAGGGGGAGAATGACCTCCCTTGACCTGCTGGCCACACTCTTTTCAGATGGATGGGAGAAGAAAAAAATAGTCCTCTGGCTGAGTATATATGGGGGGGAAAAATACACAGACATTCAATACCAGGAAAGGGGGGTTTAGGTTGGCTTCTTTTTAATGACTGATAAGCTGAAGATAGAGCAGGCGACTGAATACAGTGTGATATATGTCAATTTTGCAGGTAATTCCTAATAACAACATGAGAACTTCTGGGCAAAAAAATAATTATACAGTAATTGAATCTATTAATAGTTGTGTTGGGTGCTTGGTGAGACTGTAGTGCAAATACTATTCCCTGTTGCAACTAATGTATTTTTATCAGGGGTTTTTTTTTCTGATTTTATTGGGTTATCAATGATTACATCATAAAGAGACATAAGTACTTTTGATGATCCCAGTGACTGAGGATTTTACTCTTTTTATTTTGCAGAGATATGATAGCCACTGGTTGTGAGGATAAAAATGTTCGTGTCTACTACTTGGCAACCAGCTCGGATCAACCACTGAAAGTTTTTTCAGGACATACTGCAAAGGTGTTCCATGTGCGGTGGTCTCCCCTGAGAGAAGGAATCCTCTGCAGTGGCTCTGACGATGGGTGCGTATTTCTGAACTATCAGAAAACAAACCTCAAGCAGAACTATTAGACAAACTTAAGATTTTTAGTTGTACTGGTGCTGGCCCCTTCAAAAATCCTGTGAATAATATAATAATCTAAAAATTCTGCCTTGTTCAGATTTGGGCTGTAGCTTTGCTGTTAGCTTAAATATAGTATTTGGGTGTCAGGATAAAATTATCTAAAATTGTCACAAGTGCTGCAGCAATGCAACTTCCCAAATGTTTTCCCAAGGGTAGAGTCAGTGACGTATACCTGTTACTCCCAGGAATGATACAAGGAGGATACCACATGCTTACGTTATATCTAAAGGTATGGGTGCAAGACCTGCTCTTACTTGGTGTCTTTCAAAAGTATGGTTATATGGAATCTGCGGAGATTTTTAATGGGTGCTAGGTACTTCTGTTTTCTTGGTTTTGACATTTCTTGAGGGAGAGCCCATCAGTCTGAGACATTCTGGTTTTATTACCGATCATGGCTATGTAATAAATCTGGATTACAGAGGGATTTCCAGAATACAGTCACCCTTTCACTTTGAGGGAAGGGGATCGTTGAATAAATTAGTCCCAGGTAACACAGAAAGTAAACGATCTTTTGAGTTTATCATACTTGGTAATGTTCTTGTTCGTAGTCAAACTCAGAACTATTTCGGATGACCTGTTTAGCACCTGCGCTTATACAGTACATAGGAACGGTATGCAAGGGTCACACGTGAGCACATATTGCTGTAGAACAATAGATATGTAAATGTATAAAACGGCCTTCTAACTTGCGTATTCTATTTTGTGATGCAAGGCCCACCACATGGCCCCTTTGTAGCACTGGGGAAACATTGGTAAATGTATTGAACAGCACTGGCCCTAGGACTGAACCCTGAGGAACGCCGCTGGTGACTGGGCGTCAGCCAGGTGTAGTCCCATTCACTACAACCCTTTGAGATCTGTCCTTCGGCCTGTTCTTCACCCAGTGCACCGTGAACCCGCTCATCCCACAGTTGGACAACTTGTCCAGAAGGATGCTGTGAGGGATAATATCAACAGCTTTACTAAAATCCAGAAGAACTTCATCTACTGCCTTCCCTCCACCCACTAGGCAGATGACCTTATCATAGAAAGAGATCAAATTAGTTAAAGAGGACTTTCCCTTTGTGAACCCATGTTGACTGAACCCGATGATTGTATTATTCTTTAAATGCCTTTCAACAGTACCCAGGATGATCTTCTCCACTTTTTTTCCAGGAACTGAGGTTAGACTAACAGATCTGTAGTTCCCTGTGTCTGTTAGAGGGCTGTTACAGCCATAGCAAATATAGATCTT
>VWZL01002568.1:48218-65562 GCA_013396915.1 Stercorarius parasiticus | reverse complement strand
CTGGTGGGAGGTGTCCCTGCCCAGGGCAGGGGGTGGCACTGGGGGGGCTTTAAGGTCCCTTCCAACCTAAACTGTGATTCTATGATTCTATTTTTTCCAGTTCCATAACAAAAGGTAGTTCTGATGTCATTGCTGTACCAAGTATTTACAATAGCACAGCATTTATATGCATGTACATAAAACTTCTGCAAACTTACGGCAGGTGTGCACTGAAGTCTACATGGACAGACGTGATAGAATTTCAAATTGGTGTAGTGTGTATTGCCCAAGTATCCATCCCGGTTTGTCAGTGGGTTTCATGTGCTGCCACCTGGTCCAGCGACTCCCTGCAATCCTGGACTCTGATCTGCAGCCACTACGGAACATTTTTCTATTCTGTAGGAAAAGATCAGAGATTCCTGAATCTCTTCATATTTTGTAATAAAGAGGTAACTGGCACAGCGTAATTCCCCTTGGTCCACTCCAAGTACGGCGAAGCTGGAGTTCAAGGGCGTCTGATATTTGCCCTTTTGGGGTGTAATGGTTGTTTTGCTTGGAGATACCCATCAATTGGAAACACTTCAATTGTAGAGACACACTTAATTGTAGACACCTCAAGGAATACTGAAAGCACCTTGGTGGGTTAGTAATGAATCGGTTACAGGAATGTTTTTTGGTGTTTGGTTGCGGGTTTTTTGGGGCTTTGTATTTTTTATTTTATTTTTATTTTTTAGAAGTGCTCTAAAATATAAAATCCAAACAAAAAAAGTCAAAACTAAACGTTCATGCCCTTCCCCGTCTTTCCAAATCTACAGCCTTGGGAAAATGCGCGAGTCTTCAAGACCACCATTTTCATTCTATTTGTGTTTAGCACCTCAATACTGCTAAAAGCAACCTCCTGCTGTTCAGAAGGCTCGTGGTATTTTACTTGAGATGCTGAATCCTGCCCATGCAGACTCAGCCACCTGCTTTTATGCTTTATACCGCCAGTGTTTTTTCAGTTTAATTCTTAAAAAAAACATTCCAGGTAACACAATTTGTGGGCCGTTATATGAGGGCTTCGGATTTTTTTTAAATAAACATTTGATTTCATTTTTTTTTTGGCTCAGCAATTTCTAATTCCTTTTGCAAAATGTCTAAATTGCCCAGGAAGATGAGTGCGTGTGAGTAGCTGATCTTGAAGATAGTTTGGGAACTTGTGAAATACACTATATTCTGAAGGGGCCTTTCTGTATCTTGGACAAGTGGCTCTTGCATGGTAATGGTGTAACAAATATTCCAAAGGCCTTTTGGCATCAGCTTCTTTCGGTTGTCAAAAGGCTTGTTTTGGTTATTTTTGTTGAACAAAGTCGGTTAAACTGACCCTTAGATCTGCTGTTGTAGTTTAATTATTTTTCTATTAGATTTTTCCTGTGTAAAGTAAGAATACAAAGCAAAGTTTTGTTCATTACTGTTTCAATGTCTCCCTTTTAGCTTTCCATCACTTGGATACAGGTATTTCGCTTGTTTATGGAGAGAGTTGAAAAGCGTGTGACTTCATTAATGCTAAAAACAAGCTTAAACTAAGTGTTCTAAGTTATTAACTGTGATCGATACTTGGAAGTGGGCTGGAAAGCAGTTGCAAATGTTGGGCAGTAGCTCACATAAATATTTTTAAGCCAAGGACCCCATTCGGAAAATCCAGCCGGAGTTTTTGCCTTACACAGGGGCAAGTCAGTCTTGTGGGTGACAGGAGAAATGATGTCTGCATGAATAGAAGAGTCACGGAATAACCAGAATGATCAGTTATTAAAAAAGCTGTAACTGAATAATTGTTTCAAAATAGTTTATTAATATTTACACGTGTTCCCTCCAGCTGCTTGTTGTGTTGAGGGGGTAACAAATGGTAAAAAGTTAGGAGTATTTCAAGAAACGTCAGTTTGTTAAAACTCAGTTTTCCTTTCAGAAGCATGAAAATAGGCATCGCGTTCTTTTTTTTGGTATAATCTCTCTTTTGTAATGTGGCAGAAGCAGTAGCCGTTCAGAAGCCGAGAAGGTGCTTTTGAGGCATGTTTTATGCTGCCATGGAGCTCTAGAAGCCTGGAAGTTTGAGGAAGGTTTCGTGACCCAGGGCCACGCTAACATCTTCCCTTCTTTCAAACTGGAGAGAGAGGTCCTACTCTCCCTTCCCATCCCCGCTGGCATATCCTTCCATCTCACTTTGAGCTGGCTCCGATGCTTGAGGAATGCACAGCCATTTAATTCGACCAACTAAAGCAACAGAAAATTAACACCTGAATTCCAAAAAAAAAAAAAAAAAGATTAATCGATTAAGCCTCATTTATTGCACCAACCTAGAGAGTGAAGTTGCTTCTGCTTCTCGTGGTCTGGGACGTGCTGTTCTCTAGAAGTAGTATCTTTTTCAGTAAACCCGTTGTTATAAAAGGAATGTAAAAGAGAAAACCGAGTTTCCTCCCATTACAAACCAGCAGGAGTAACTACATGTCGTATTGTGTTTGTGCAGGGATTTAGCAGCTGATCTTCTCATGATGATTCCTGATAATAAACTGCAGTTAGTGAAGCTATGTGCTTTCTATCCTGGATGCGTAGCAGAAATAAATGACCTGCATGAAAAGGTACAGTGAAAAAGAATTTACCTGAACCCTAACAAGAGGTTTTGGATTGATTTAGTTACTAATTTCAGAAAATTTAAGGCCAAATAAATCTGTAGGATGAATTTGTCACTAGCAGTCTTAGATGTTACATATCCTTTTTTACTCTTTTAGTCGTTCTTGACTTTATTTTCAGTGTTGTACAAGAAAAACTTCAGTTCTTGAATTCTGCTCTGTGTGTAGTCTTACACAGGTTACTTCTGAAGAAGCTTATGGTCTTCTGACTTACCTATTAGTGTGACTTAAAACCTCGTCATCACTGAAGTGCAGCCTAATCGTGTCTTGGCGCATCACCTTTCTGTCCGATCCTGGATTATTTTATATCTCGTGCCTGTAACCTCCTTAAATCCCCGCCTTCCTCTTCAGCAGCAGAAGGGGCTCCACCAGCTCCTTAATGTTCAGCTCAGGCTATTAAGCGGTAGTAAAAAGTTCACAAAAACATTAGCAATGGAAACTGATGTTGCTAAAATTCTTTCATAGAGAGTTTGATCTTACTGTTGACAAGCTGAGAGAGCTGGGGGGGTTCAGCCTGGAGAAGAGAAGGCTCTGGGGAGACCTTAGAGTCCCTTCCAGTCCCTCAAGGGGCTCCAGGAAAGCTGGGGAGGGACTCTGGAGCAGGGAGGGGAGCCATGGGACGAGGGGGAAGGGTTTTAAGCTGAAAGAGGGGAGATTGAGATGAGATGTGAGGCAGAAATTGTTTGCTGCGAGGGTGGTGAGCCCCTGGCCCAGGTTGCCCAGAGCAGCTGTGGCTGCCCCATCCCTGGAGGGGTTCAAGGCCAGGTTGGACGGGGCTTGGAGCAACCTGGGCTGGTGGGAGGTGTCCCTGCCCAGGGCAGGGGGTGGCACTGGGGGGGCTTTAACATCTCTTCCAGCCCAAATTATTCTGTGGTTCTATGATTATGTACAAACTTCAGTATTTCTCGGCATCCTACAGAATTGTTTGAACCTTACAATAATTCTTTGGCAAAATCTTTGTTTTCCAGTGTAGTCTTCCCGATGTAGAAGAATGTCTGCGACTGGCAGAGACAGTTCAGGCAGATGGCGACGTATTCGAAACTATAAAGTACTATCTGTTGAGCACAGAACCTGAAAAGGCTCTCCCTATTGGCATTCAGCACGTGAAAGGTGGGTGCTTGGAGGAGGAAACCTTTTAAAGCGTAAGTCCTTTGCAGGACTTGCCTCTTGAGACCTTTTTTGTTTCTATTTTCTCAACAGAACAACTCTGTGGCTCAGATTGGACTTTAGATTCAGTCTGTCCGTATCTTGATCTTCTAAGTTACATACGCACTGAACGATTAGTGTTGCATAAATGTAGTGAGTGAGTATATTTTCCTTCCTTATAAAAGTGGAAGTTTCATTAAAGGAGACTTCTGGAATTAAAGAAATATAGGTGTGTGCTGTTAGTAGCACTTTTTTGTTTACCAGAAGAGGTGTACAAAAAAATATCAACAACAAGGCTGGTTCTCTATCTGGAGAACAGAATGTGGAATTTTCCTAAATTGTCAAGGTCTAGTAAGAAGAAAAAAAGATATTTTACTGCTTCTTTCTCTGCGGGGCATTTACAATGGGCGATCAGCGTTGGTCTTATCTGAAGAAACTCATTTTGATCAGCTCTGGTTTCGGTTTCCTGAAGAAAAAGAGCAGTGGTACCACACGTAATATGGGTTCGATGTCAAAGTGTTAAGGAAATTGGAGCTGTCACTCTCAGAATTAGGTCTAAAATAGCTGGATCGCTGTGGTTCACCTTTATGCCCTGTGGTTGCAGCCGGGGCTGAGTTGCCTGCACAGAACTAAAAGGAGCAAAAAAACTCTTGCCTGTGGGGAAACTTGGCAAAACTGAAGTCCACGCTAATATGTGGGGTGATTTTTTATTTACATTTAGAGTTTTATCCTACTAAAAGAGCTGAATGGCATTGTTTTTGTAACTTTCCATGATTGTGCTTGATAACTATGTGGTGTACCTGCTATTTAAAATATAATAGTTGAAATCAATGTAAAGCAGACGGAGTCTGTTTTAACAATTACACCACACAGAAAATAGGCATAATCAGCAAAGAAATTCTCCACGAAAGATGGATGGCTAAATTAGGTTTTAAAATCATAATTTGAAAATAAATTTGTTTCATGGGGGTTTTTTTTGCAAATGCTTGTTATTGTTCATGATTAAGACCTGTCCATTTATAGATTTCGGAATGAGTTGCTGATTTTGTGTGGCTACGTCGGTGCTTTGCTCGCCATCAGAAGACAGTACAACAGCATTGTACCCGCACTTTACGAGTACACGAGGTAATATTGTTTTTTCAGTAATGCTGAGACATCGCAGTCCCTATTACGATGTAGGCCATACGTTTTCCCCACTTCCCCCTCCCACCCATCCCAAAAAGAAGTAAAAATCCGAGTTCCCAGTTCTGTTATGAAGTTGTAAGGATATGCCCGTGCCTGCATATAGAACCTTCTGTACTTTCTTTGTGCCTTATACCTGTAGAAGTTTCTGAGGTAACATAACAAGTTGTGATTCCAGGATTTCAGTCAAACTCTTCATTCTGTAAGAAAGACGATTTTTAGAAGTAGACGATATTCAGCAGGATTGTATGTTGACGTAATAATTCTCACTTAGTATCTATGTGTTAGACCATTTGCCAAGACTTGCTCAGTAGCCACAAGGACAAGCATTGAACTTGGAGCTCATGACCGAGAACTACCTTGATTCCCACCAAGAAACCTGGCTGGACCCTCTGTTGCTGGCTGGGCTGATACTCCCAGGCATTAACACAATTGACCTGGCCCACTTGATCCAACCTGGCCTGGTCCTGCCCATGGGCCCAGCTCAACTCCAGCCAGTCACCTGTCCTGACCTGACCTGACGACTAGGCCTAATTGACTAGACTTGACTCTTGAACCAGCTCACTGCAGGGAAAGGGGAAAAGAGCTGTTGGGTTTGTTGGTTTTTTTTTTCTTTTCTGAGCCACCAGACTTAAGGAAAGCAAGATGAAATATAAGCTCCTACAGAAGGGCTATTCTGATATAGAAATTAATTATTTATTATTATAGAATAGAATNGAGAAGGTCTCCCCTCAGCCTCCTTTTCTCCAGGCTGAACACCCCCAGCTCCCTCAGCCGCTCCTCACCAGACTCGTGCTCCAGACCCCTCCCCAGCTCCGTTGCCCTTCTCTGGACACGCTCCAGCCCCTCAGTGTCTTTCTTGGAGTGAGGGGCCCAAAACTGAACTAATAAAAACACTGAATTAATAATTAATTGTAGTAACAAGCCATCTTTGAGACTCAGTTTGTGATACTTTGGCTGACAAGCTTTAAGTTCTCCTGGGATTTAAAGAACAGAAAAATAAATGTTTTCTCAAGATTTTTCAGGATTCAGAGATTTTTAGATTCCAGCCAGTCTTAAACTGGACACTTGTATGCTTAAGATGGACATTTTTAACTCATCCCGACACAAGTGTAAGTTTGCTGAATTAGGTCAGGTAATAACTGTCCCTTGCATTATCTTTTGAAAAATAAAAAATGCAGCCACTGCAAGGGTTTTGAAGCTCTTTTCGACAAGGAACCAGGTGAAACAAGGCTGTCCCAGAGCATCTACTGAACCCTGTTACTCTAACTGTATTTGTATTATATCTACCATATATAGGCAAAATGGGCCCTTCATTTTAGTAAAGCTGTCGTCGTTAAGAAATAGGAACACATGTAGCCTTAAAATATAAAGAAAAAAAATAGAGCTAAATAAAGACAATCTTAAATACAAAGGTGTAAAAAGGCATAATTAAAATCAAACCTAAATAAAAATGTACACTTTTTATAGGTGTAAATAGCAATAATTAAAATCACACTTAAATAAAAATCTACACATTTTCCATCTAGTAATTTAATATTTCCAAGGATTAATATAGTGATTATCAGGAATTATCAATTTATTTCCATAAAGTTATTTCCACGTTCAGTCACAAATAGTTTTATATTACTACTGTGCATCTTGATTTTCTTTTAAGAACATATTCGTTGTCAGCATTAACTTGGCCTTTAATTATTTGCATTCCTTTTCAGTCAGCTTTTAAAAAGACGGGAAGTATCTGTACCTTTGAAGATCGAACAGCTCTCAGAGGAACTGGATGCCTGGAGAGCCTGTACTCAATTAAACAAGTAGGTGGAAAAATAGAAAATTACCATGAACGTTTAGTTGTAAATACAGTATTTATTTCCTTTGTAAAATCTGAAGATGAATGTAAAAAATTAGTGCTTTGTGGCTTCTAATGTCTAACGCCAATGAAGATGTATAGTTGCAAACCAAGTGTCCTTTGCTGCAGGCCCGCCAATGGTTCACCAGGCACGCCGCCGTCCGAGTCCCAGAGAAGGATCTATTCCCTCCTCGCGTCCCGAACGCCGGCGGAGCCTCTGAAAGGGATGGTGGGGCCGGACAACGTCACTGGCTCGAATCTGCCCAGCCATTCGGACGCCCACATCTCCTGTTTGACTGGGCTGAGGATACAGGTACGTCTTCCGCACCCCGGGGTGCTCTTTTGGTCATAGCAGCCACCACTTGGGAGGTTGCCATAAATCTAAGGTCCCTCCCATCATTTGGGAAGAAAAATGTTTTCCCTGCTGTCACAGTAGCAGAAATTAAAGAGGACAAGTGCTGAGATCTTCTAGATAAGAAAGACCGTACAAGAATTGTCCAATCAAGTAATTGCCCAGTTTCCCAATCCAAAACATTTTCATTTCCATGGGAAAGACAGATTTCCTTTGCCAAATGTTTTATCTGAAGTAACTTATCACCTACTCCCTCACCACAGCTTGAATAGAAAACAGGAAATTATTTATCTTCAACCACATTCTAACATTATTCTATTGTTAGCATTAATCGTTATGGAAATGCCAGCTATAAAACTTGTAATTCCTGATTAATTGAAACCAGATATTAGAAGACTAAATAGATATATGTGTTCATCACTCACATAGAGCTTTATCACAGAATCACGGAATGGTCGGGGTTGGAAGGGACCTCTGGAGATGACCCAGTCCAGCCCCCTGCCAGAGCAGGGTCACCCAGAGCAGGTGGCACAGGAACGCGTCCAGGCGGGTTTGGAATGTCTCCAGAGACGGAGACTCCCCCACCTCTCTGGGCAGCCTGGGCCAGGGCTCTGCCACCCTCACAGGAAAGAAGTTCCTCCTCATGTTTAGGCAGAATTTCCCGTGTTCCAGTTTGTGCCCATTGCCCCTTGTCCTGTTGCTGGGCTCCACTGAGAAGAGTCTGGCCCCATCCTCCTGACACCCGCCCTTTAGCTGTTGCTGAGCATTGATGAGATCCCCTCTCAGTCTGCTCTTCTCCAGCTGAACAGCCCCAGGGCTCTCAGCCTTTCCTCAGCACAGAGATGCTCCAGTCCCTTCATCATCTCTGTAGCCTCTGCTGGACTCTTTCCAGCAGTTCCTTGTCTTTCTTGAACTGGGGAGCCCAGAACTGGACACAGTGCTCCAGACATGGCCTCACCAGGGCAGAGCAGAGGGGGAGAGGGATTTTATGATCAAAACATACACCTTACAACACCTCTTTGCTATACGGTGTTATTTCCATGAAGGGAACGCTGACAGAGCCTGAAAACGCTCCTCCCCAGCTCCTGTCTGCAGTGTCTCCGTGTGAATTTACACGCCCACACGAGGCCAAGGCCGGCTCCTCTGTGCTGTGCACGATGCCTTCCCAAAGGGTTGGTGGGTCATTAAGAGGGACAGTTTTGCATCAGAAATTAGAGCTTAAAGAACACTGGTGGTATTTTTGACGTAAAAAAAATTCACCACTGCAGGGTATCGAGTCTAAACAGACTTGGTGCCAAGATGTCCCCGTCAGAGCCATGGGCTTGGGCTGGGCCCTCATGTTTCCTGGCAGCCGTGGGACACTGCTGTGTGAGTGTCCACTCAAAGAGAACAGCAAATACATAGGAATTCTCAGCACAGGAATGACATGGAGCTGTTGGAGTGGGGCCAGAGGAGGCCCCGGAGATGCTGGGAGGGCTGGAGCCCCTCTGCTGGGAGGACAGGCTGAGAGAGCTGGGGGGGTTCAGCCTGGAGAAGAGAAGGCTCCGGGGAGACCTTCCAGCCCCTTCCAGTCCCTAAAGGGGCTCCAGGAAAGCCGGGGAGGGACTCTGGATCAGGGAGGGGAGCCATGGGACAAGGGGGAAGGGTTTTACACTGAAGGAGGGGAGATTGAGATGAGATGTGAGGCAGAAATTGTTTGCTGTGAGGGTGGTGAGCCCCTGGCCCAGGTTGCCCAGAGCAGCTGTGGCTGCCCCATCCCTGGAGGGGTTCAAGGCCAGGTTGGACGGGGCTTGGAGCAACCTGGGCTGGTGGGAGGTGTCCCTGCCCAGGGCAGGGGGTGGCACTGGGTGGTCTTCAAGGTCCCTCCCAACCCAAACCAGTCTGTGATTCTATGAAATACGGGCTCACCAGCTCATCATCCACAACATCCGTATTTCTGGATTAGTGACCGCTGGGAGTCCTTACAAATCAACTCACTAATTGCTTTGTTATTACTATGGTATCGTAGCCTAATTGCTCCTGTTTACAAGTTTTAAGTGGGGAGTTTGAAGAGTTTGACTCTTGAAGAAGGCGCTTAAACTGAATCATAGCTTTGAGAACGTTATTTTGTCAAGTGAATAAATTCACAAATAGCTCTTGTTCCATCAGACAAAGCAGGATTTGCTCCTTCAAGCTTTTCTTAGTGAACATTTGCAATTATTCCGTAGACTGCGTGTAGGCTCCGTGTTTTCCAACACTTCCTGGAGGCATTATATTGGGGTTTTTGTAGATGGAGAAAGACACAAATCAGCACCAATAATGACAGACACAATGAAATGCATAGTGTTCTGAAGGCAAAAACCTTGTTACCTCAGACTCTAATTCAGGGTAGATTTCACTCTGGAATAATTTAGAAACATAGAAAATACCGCAGTTATTAAAAAGAAAACGAAATATTTCAGGATTATGAGACGTTGGCTCTCCAGAGTTTGGAACATAACATCTTTGCTCAATTTAGGAAGTGTAACTGTCATCAAAGCTTTCAGTTGGTGGGTACGGGTGTTACAACCGTAGATGCTGGTTGTAACTCAGGTTTTCAGGTGAAGGTGCTCTCCTTGTGGCGGCCCTCGTGCCATCCGTCTGCTCTCTCTCTTTTTCTCTCCCTCCCCAACCGTTTTGGTGGTCCAGGGTCCCGTCTTCTTCCTCGAAGACGGAAAATCGGCCATTTCGCTGAACGACGCGTTGATGTGGGCCAAAGTGAACCCTTTCTCCCCGCTGGGCACAGGGATCCGGCTGAACCCCTTCTGAGGAGGCGTCTCCTCGCGGCTTCCGAGGGCTGGAAATAACCTCGCTAACCTTGATTGGAAAGGATGGAAAGATTCCTCCTGAAGGGCAATTAACTTGGACTTTGAAAATTGTAAGAAAAGGATTTCTATACAAATGTTTGTTGATAATCCAAAGAAAAAGTTATTTGAGAATCCAAAGAAAAAAAAAAAACCAACCACAAAAAGTCCTAATTTCATAGACAGCCATGTCTTTTTTTTTTTTTTAACTAATTGTCAGACAATTCCGATGTATTTTGGTCAGTTCTGTGAGACAGGCGCCTTGGAAAGGAAGGAAATACCTGCAGGAAACAGTAAGGAAATATCTGTTTTTAGAAGGTCAAGAACAAACTGTGAAACCCACAAACACGCTTTGAAACGCAGAATAATCGAATGACTTTACCGATAGCGACCGCAGCCTGGGGTTAGAACGCCCGGAATCTGCGGCTGCTTCACGCGTTGGGTCCCCGCTTTGGAATTTTAACTCATTTTTACACACAGGATTCTAGCGCAAACAGAAAATTTCCAAAGTGCTTAGATGATTTATTTATTTTTTTTTTTCATCCGTTAATTCTTGTGCTTTAATAGCAGTACAAAGATGTTTACTGACGTTTTGGTTAGATAGGTTTGAATATCTAGATTATTATAAAATTCTATTTTCTAATAAGTTCATCTTTGGTGACCGTCCCCCTTCTTCTTTCACTGGAAGCTAAAATATATTTATAAAACTTCTTTTTTTTTAAGGAAAAAAAAAAACAAAGGGTTTGTAAGGAACAAACAGCAAATGTATTGAAATTATTTAAATATGTTCTGTACATTTAAAATACTTGCTTTCTTTTTACATTTTGTATTAGTTATAAATATTAGTACGACAGACCAGAAGTAAATACTTGTGCATATATTTTTATTTACTAAAGCTGGGCTCGAATGGGAAGAAAATTATGGCAATAGAATACTAAGAATATTTAAATTTTAAAGCTGCGTCTAGTACGGAATGTAATCGTAAGGCAAATCTTACACCTATTCTTATTCATAATTCTTAGAATTCCCTGTAGGAAAGACGCCGTCGTTATAATATTCTTTATTAGCTTCACACAAAGTGGAAATCTACTTTATCTGCTGTTCTATCTCTTTTGTTGCTGCTTAGAGTAAATTTTAAAATCCTGGTAGTGCCATGAAATATAAAAAAGTTGCAACGGGACATTGAGACGTATGTCAAGAGCAGCTGTGGGTCGTGGTGGCTGCGCAGCGTCCTCGTTCAACTCCAGCCGCCGCCGCGCCGGGAGGGCGAGGGGGAGGTTAGAAACAGTCTATTCCTGTCTGCTTCGTTTGGGGGTTTTTTTCTCTTTAAAAAGTTAAAATTTCATTCTGTCAATGTTCTAGAGCGTTGTCAAAGGGTTTGTGGTATCTGTTGGGGGGGGAAAAATAAATTAGCTGTTTTGGAACCTATAGGAAAACATTTTTGTACATATTTGGCTGCTGGAACAGAATGTTTTGCGTTTCGCAGGAATCCTTTGGGAAATGTTTTCCATTGTTTAACCCTGTGGAGCTTGAGGCGGGGGGCGAGAGTTGGATTTCAGAAATAAAAGTTCCTAATTTGTGAAAGAATTTTGCGGCAGTGCGTATCTGAGGGGCTGCTTCTGCCGCAGGACGGCCCGGTTGGGTTTTACCACGTCAGTTGTGTGACCTGGTGTGGAACAGTGGTTGATGGAGAGCTGGGGAGCGACGGGGGACTCAGCGGCCACCCCTCCTACGTTTACCACCTTTTGCTGTGTCCTACGGATTTTTCCCAATATTTCGCATTTTAAATATCTTACAATACGCAGTATCACCGCATCAATTTGTTGCGCGTAAATTGTGCCTTATCGTGGAATCCTGGACAACTCTGTCGTCTCTTTAATCAGAGAGTGAGGGGTAAGAAATCCTTCCTTGCTGAAATGCAAAAATCGAGTCAAAGGGCGCTTTTTTTTCTCGGGAATCCATCGGGTAACGGTCGCTGTGAATCAGCTGGGGGTTTTCTTTACGGTGGTGAGCGATGGGAACAGGCAGAGACGGTTGTCGTCGTGTTTGCTGCTGTGGGTGCAACAAGTAGGGATTCAGCGTTTCCAAAAATAATTCCGGATTGTTTGCTGACGTGTGACTGCACTGTCTGGCACAGCCGGTCAAAGGCCGACGTTCCCCCTTCATATTAAGGAATCCTTTGTCTTCAAACGGTCGTTTGACTCTTCTGTAAAAGTCCTAGCTCCATTTGAATAAAGAAGTTTATGAAGCTCTACAGCCAGTGCTTTCCAATCGCTATTACATCTCGCTTAACTTTAACCTCGCTTTTTCCCTACAATTTGTGGCTCCAGGGGAAGAATCTGAGCTACGTTCCCGACACCTCTGTGACCTTCCCAGGCTCCGTTCCCCGCGAGAGCTTCCCAGGTGGGTTTCCAAAACAACACCGAAAAACTCTATTGTGCTGGAAACTCTCCCCATTGCAAAGACTCCCTTTGAACAGGGATAGGACCCT
This sequence comes from Stercorarius parasiticus, assembly GCA_013396915.1. Classification (NCBI taxonomy): domain Eukaryota; kingdom Metazoa; phylum Chordata; class Aves; order Charadriiformes; family Stercorariidae; genus Stercorarius; species Stercorarius parasiticus. Next base: position 53,081 of record VWZL01002568.1, on the reverse strand, counting down.
TCAAACCCGGGTCATTGCATTTCTTCATGGGGGGAAAATAATTTACATCCAGAATTACAATTTAAGATGACGCTAAGGCAAGAAACGCCATTCTGTACACAGAAAACAAGGCTAAGCTCCCGAGTCTAGATACCCTCTTCCCAACGACCACTAGGCTTTTTCAAAAAACTTGAAGTTTATACATTTATGTAGGAAGGAAACAAAACCCAGAGTTATCTTTGCTCTAGATAAAAATTAGTAAAACCACAGGGCGGGGAATGGGTTTAGAAAAGCAGCCGCGAAGGCCAGTGTGTATTTGCACAATGGGCTGAGATACGAAGCCATGAATTACACACTCACATTTCCTGAGAATTTTATGGAATTACAGAATGGTTTGGGTTGGAAGGGACCTTAAAGCCCACAATCTCGGCTGACATCAGAGTTCAAACGCATCGTTTCCCGAATCTCTGATCTTTGCAATGGAAGTATTTATTGTCCTTACAGTTGAGTTTTGAGAACCACGTGGAGTATGTCTATGTTACTACAGAAAAAGAAAGCAAATACATAGATGCTTTCCAAAAACAATTCCTCTCTACTTCAGCTAGCACAAGGATTTGGGGCTGGAAGGGGCCTTAAAGCCCCCCCAGTGCCACCCCCTGCCCTGGGCAGGGACACCTCCCACCAGCCCAGGTTGCTCCAAGCCCCGTCCAACCTGGCCTTGAACCCCTCCAGGGATGGGGCAGCCACAGCTTCCCCGGGCAACCTGGGCCAGGGGCTCACCACCCTCACAGCAAACAATTTCTGCCTCACATCTCATCTCAATCTCCCCTCTTTCAGTGTAAAACCCTTCCCCCTCGTCCCATGGCTGCCCTCCCTGCTCCAGAGTCCCTCCCCAGCTCTCCCGCAGGCCCATACAGGGAATTCAGCCCATCCCAGCCCCGCTGTGTAAATGCATAATGAGAACAATAACGAGCCTGTTTCATTCCTGGCTAAAGAAGGGACCTTTTTTTTGGAAAGAATGTTCCCAAGCGCTAATGTCGGGTGTTTGGTTACTGGGTATTTTCGGTGCGTGGCACCAGCGTGGTCTGCTCTGCCCAAGCCCTGGTCCCGCACAGTGTCCTGCGGGGGCAGCGCCGGCCGGTCCTGCCCCGTCCTGGTGCTGTTTGTCGCCGTTTCGTGGCACCAGCTGTGATCCCGGCCGGCTCGGCTCGGCTCCGCTCTATTTTCATATAATTATCTGCTAGGAAAAGATGAGAGATGATGTTGAGACCTGTGTATTGCCTGGGATTGAAGTTGTAGTATTACTCTTCGGCTAATTCCGGGTTACTCTGCCAGCTTGTCCTCCCTGCCACGGAATTACGGAGAAAGAGGTACCCAACACCTGCAAACTCTTCAGATGATGTAGTTTTGTGTCCAGGGGGTGTTTTGCGGAACAGCCCTGACTGCTGAAAGCTAATTGCGTTGTACAGGACATGAGAGCGCTTTTTTTTTTTTTAATGACACTTTTCCCAAGTGAGACTTGAGAAGCGCCGTGTGGAGCCGCAGGGGAGGCCCCACACCATCTCCTACGTCTATGCCATCTCCTCCTCCATCCAAACCGGTGCCATGGCTGGCCTGAAGTAATACGAATTAACGGCATCGCACATAAACCCACAAATGACTGGTTTCTGGGTGAAATCCCCACCCACCCGCTCGCTCCATTACCAACCGTGCACTACGGACTCCAGGCAGCTCCCCTTGCTCTCCTCGGACCTTAAGGGGACTCCAGAAGAGGCTCTCACTGGAGTCTTTGCAGGGAACAGCAGCAAATTAAGATGACTCTGACCAAGGGCAAGTGTCCGAGAGCTGCTTTTTCACTAGGTGGATCTAATTTAGGAGCTGAGTAAGCATTCCTCTTTGGGAAAACCTCCTCCGTAATTAGTTCCCCGCTCGCTCAGCACCTTTTCCAGCCGCAGCGTAACTAGCGAGAGGCGTCGCGGGGCAGGACCGGCAGAGGGTGACCCACCGCGGGCCAGCGGCAAATCTGCGGGTGGCTCCGGCTTGGGTCGGCAGGAATCGAGCACCAGCCCCGGCGGATGCGCTCTGCTCTCGAAGGAAGCCCCGAGGAAAAGGGCGAGAGAGAAAAAAAGATTCCGGCCTGATGAAGAGAAACGCCTGCTGGAGCATCCCGGGGTTCCGCAGCACCACTTTCGAAGCTTTATAAAAAGAGACAGCAAGAGAAATAATGTCCTTTTTCAGAGTGAGACCCATCCTGATACAGGGAACTGATGGGTTTCCGGAGCCCCGCATCCACCACCTGAACTTGTGGTTGACGATTCAGTGCCCACATCGCCAGGAAACGCCTCCAGAAGCCTCACGGATCCCACACGGTAACGTACGCCCTTCCCTGAGGCAAATAATTATTTGCTACGCCCAGGAGCGGTGACAGAGCTTTGTCATGAAAAGATAAGGGAAGAGCCCAGGGGATTCTGTTTTACAGGAGATCAAGAATCAAGATCAAGAGTCTCAGCACTGAGGCTTCTGAGGAATATTCCTCTGGGATTTTTAGATTTACTAATTGTACTAATAAACAGAGCATGGATGAATGGGGCATGCCTGAAAAAAAAGGCCGTTCACAGCACGGGCAGCGAGGAAAAACTAAAGCGAGTTTCTCGCTACCATTAAGGAATCGTTTATATCAAGGAAAAGAAGAAAGATTGGCGTGTATTTGTTTTATTTTATCACTGTATATAGTGCACCGATCACCGAGTATTTTCAGGTACACAAAGGATAGAAATTTAAAAACACATAAAATAATGATTCCAAATGGACAAACTTAACAAATACAATAAGAAGGAAGAAACTCTTTGTGGTTCGGGGTGCCAAACAGATTTTAGAAGTATAAACACAATTAGAACTAAGAGCACTAAAGCTATTTAGTACGGGTTAAGCTGAAGCCATACAATCACCTCCCGTGTATCAGCACACTAACTCAGCGCCGCCCCATCGGCACCTTGGCACCAGTTGCTAAACGGCTCCCGATTATTATTATATACCAACACCGCCTGTCAAAGATAGAGATTCTTTTTTTTTTTAAAGTAATATGCAAAAAGGCTTTTTTTTTTCCGCCCAGCAGTTCTTTAGAGAAAACGTACGATAAACAGGAAGAAGAGAAAGTACTGGTTATTCGAGTTTCTGAAGGTTAATTGCTACGTTATCTGTACTGTAAGAAGTTCTTGAGTATCGTTGGCAACTGGAGCTGGGGGACGAGGTGCAGCCGGGCTCTCCCGATGTAATTTCGGATACGCAGTCGGCAGAGCTGGCACAGAGAGGACGGGGTGGCTGCAAACGAAGAAATAAAGGAGTTTAATGAGACAATTAGAAAAGCCGGTAGTTTGTTTTACAACAGCCTTGGACAATAAGTCTTGAGGCTGAGGGGAGACCTTCTCGCTCTCTCCAGCTCCCTGAAAGGAGGGGGTAGCCACGGGGGGTCGGGCTCTTCTCCCAAGGAACAGGCGATAGGACAAGAGGAGACGGCCTCAAGTTGCGCCAGGGGAGGTTTAGGATGGATATTGGGAAAAAGTTCTTCATGGAAAGGGTTGTCAAGCATTGGAAGAGGCTGCCCAGGGCAGTGGTGGAGTCGCCATCCCTGGAGGGGTTTAAAAGCCGGGCAGACGTGGTGCTGAGGGACGTGGGGTAGTGGGGGTTTGGGCAGAGTCAGGTTGATGGTTGGACTCCATGATCAGAAAGGTCCCTTCCAACCGAGGTAATTCTCTGATTCTATGAAGTTCACGTTTTGCAAATCTATCCTTTTCCTTCATTGCCTGCATTGCCCTCGGGCTGCCGAAACCTTGGTAATAATCAGAGAAATATTCAAAAAAGCAAGGTCAGGTCAGCAAAGGATTTGTGTTTTTTAATGAAAAACCCGCTCCCAGAAAATATCTGATGTCGACAACTTTAAAAATGGCAGGTTTTTTTGTTTGGTTGTTTTGTTTTTTTTTTTTTTATTTATTCCTAGAGCAGGTGAAACCCGCGCGACGGCACCACAAGCTGCGCCACCAGGGCGTCGCTACCAGAATAACCAGGGAAAATCCCCCCAGCCCCTGGACCCTGCTCAATGGTCGCAGCAGCTCGTGGTGCCGCCTTTGGCCCCCGACGCCTCCCCGCTCCCTCAAAACGAACGCCTCGCCGCCTTCCCGTGCCAATAAATCCCTACGCGTCTCACGCCAATTCATTTTTTGGACATCTTTTTGAAAGATTCTAAAAAAATCCTGCGCGCCTTGGTAATTTTGTGGTAACCAACTGTTCCATTGTTGCTTGTTTTTAAGCTCTGCGTAGGTCAGGCTGAACAAACGCAGTTCCCTTTTGGGATATTCTCTAAGTCAACAGACCTTTAAGAGTTTTAAGGGACTTGAAGCGTCGACTCCTATTTCTCAGTTACAATTCAAGTAAAGAAAATTTAGAAAACGCAACTGGTGCCTACCATCAAAATAACGTGCTTTATGTGCAGCTTAAAAATAGATTTTTAAAAACATTGGGACCGCTGGCCAAAACTAAGTATCATTTTCACCTGAAATGGAAATAAGGCTGCTGCTTTTTTAACGAGGTGTGTGAGAGCCACTAAAAATGCAGCTTTAATTGCGTAAACGCCTGATAAAGATGAGATGATACTTTTGCAGCTCGTATAAACTCGAGTGCTGCTCGGTCAACAGGCTCCCTGGCCTCAGCCTAAATGTTACCGCGTATTTTTATAGCTAGAAAGGAATTTAGAAAGGAATTCACCTGAATGTTCATATGTCCATTCCATAAAGCGCAATGCTGGCTTCTATCAGAGGGGTTGTTTGGGCTGTTGGGGTGGTGGGGTTTTTTTGGGGGGGTGGGTTAACAATTCAAGGGGTTTTTTTT
>VWZL01002568.1:24375-48175 GCA_013396915.1 Stercorarius parasiticus | reverse complement strand
GGGGCGGGTGGGATGGGTTAAGAATTCAAATGATAGTTGCAAAACCAGAGGTGGGAAAGTCACCTTCCTGGAGGAGCAGCAGCCTCTCCACTAAACTGCTTGGAGCAGCTAAATCCACCGGCCTCTCCAAATCTGTGTTTTTGGCATTGATGTCCGCCCCGAATTCCAGGAGTAGGTTGACGATCTCTGTGCTGGGCTGCTGGGCAGCAGCGTGCAGCGGCGTCTCCAGGTGCTTGCCTTTCTGCACGTTGGCGCCTGGTGGGGAGACGCACAGCGGGAGATTAACCAACGTTCTCATCCAGTGAAGATGACGTCACGAAAGAAATAAAAAAAAAAACCACAAAAAAACCCCCACCCACCCACCGCCCTAGAATGCCACAGTGAATTTAGCCAATTTATTACTTCTATTGCACTTTATATATTTTATTTATACTTTACATACTTTTATTACTTTCTATAGCTAATCCACCAGTGGTTATTTTTGACCCCATGCACTTACTCAGGGTTTTATTACCTAAGCACAACTAGATTTTGAAGGAAAAAATCTAAGAAGGGGGAAAAGAAAAACCCAATTAGGTCATGTGAGCATCGCTGTCGCCCTAATGACAAAAAAGCACATTTTGCACCTGTTTAAGAAAATTTGCATTACATAAAAATACGCTTTCCCCATTCAGGCCTCTCAAAAGAATCACTAAACTGAGGGTTAGTATTTATATTTTTGTACGTACGCCAGGTCAAGAAGGAATCTAACTTTATAGTTTTGGAGTTTTTCATGTGTCGAAGCTGGCGAAGGGTTTGAAATAGATTCCCATCCCGCCTTTATTGAGGGTTTTCCTATAAAGAACTTTATTTTAATTAAGGTGGGGCACGCAGTCAAGAAAGCTAATCGGGGAAAAATACCCAAAGCATTCATTTTCCCAATGCACAGAATTCTAATTGTTGCGCCTTTGTATTGGTATTTGTATGAGGAATCGCTGATTTTTTTTTAAATGAAAATGGACTAAATCGATTTGCAATAACGCATTTGCAGTCAAGAAACAATCACCCACACAGGAGTTAAAAAAACTAGCTGGTGCGGAAGCGTTTCCCTTCCAGGCAAGCTGTTCGTCCCCCAAAACCGCGTTCGCCCCGACAGTTTTCTAGACTATTCTAGCAGAAGGAAAGCCCAGATTTCTTAAGAAAGCTTCACTTGATCCCACGAGACCGAAAACCGGCTTCTGTGCCAACTCTTCTCCCTGAATCAACAATTTTTGCCTTTTTAATTCCCGTTTGAGTAAAATAATTGAATGCTATCAGAGGCCTAGCAATGAGGTCTGAAGCCTAAGTCACTGCTCTCGGTGTTACCAATCTGAGAATTCTTCCAGAGTAGCATTCTCCGGCCCGTTTCATTGTCCACTTGCTTCTCAGCTTCCCATACGTTCTCGTAAACCGATCAAATATGAAAACATTTGGATTGACGTAAGTAGTTACTTCTATTCTCAATTTACAGACCCTTTTCTACCCCGAGGAGTGTAGAATATGCCCTTCTGTTCCTGTTTTTAACGTACGGCAACATTTGAATCCCAAAACACGACTATTTTATTCTTCTGTGGTTCTCAAACATTCAAATCATGAAATAGGAGAGTTGATCACACAAGGAGACTGGCTTAATGAGAAACAATTTAACGGCTCGCTTAAGTTCTAAATAGCCTGTAATTAAGTAGAAAACCAGTTGTGGTGCAAGGATAGCCAGTCGGTCGTCATTCATGGATATTTTTTCATTCGCTCATTGTTCTGCAGGACACAAAAGGCCTGTATCTCAGTACGTGAGACACAAACGATGCTTTAGCTATGCCCATGGTGTCCCGGGACTGGTGCTGAGCTGCCAACGTCTCTTTTCCGTTGATTAAATAAATAACGCGAAATTTAGGATCAAATGCCTCTTACCTCTTCTCTCTGCAGCTCATGCCTTGTAAAAAGATCGATCGGAACGTGCTGAAGACTGAAAACGGGTGGGACTGCATTGGCAGGGAAAGGTTTGCTGAAAGCTCAATGATTCCTGGATAAAATTCCTTTCTCAACGCTGATTTTTTTTTGTTTTTTTTGTTTTTTTTTTTTTTTGGCTTTCCTACGGAAAAGGACCATCTACAAAGCTGTAGCAGGCGGTGAAAATTTTGACCGCCCATTCTTATGGGTCTCGCTCCCCTATGCCCTTGTACGCTTTGCTCGAACGCTATGAGCGAGAGATATAGGAAGTTATTATAAGAAAACACGCATCTCAGAGTAAGTCGAGCCCTGCAAGCAAGGGTTCTAGTTGCAGTGACACCTTCAGAGGTGAGTACAGTACGCTTATTTTACAAAGCGGTCATGTTTTTATTGAAATCATGACATACCTGCATAGAGAAGCTTCCGAATACAGTGGATCTGCTGTGAAACACACGCTACGTACAGAGGTGTTCCTAAATGGGGAAGATCTTGGTCGACATCGATCCCCCAGGATATCAGCACCTCCAGGCACTCGCTGTGACCTGTCGGTACAAAGCACGGCAGAGTTTGCTCGACGTCGGTAAGCTGTCTCGTCGGCAAAAACGGACACGTAGCCTTAAATCCTTGAGACTCTGGCCAACCGCCGGGCGCGATTCCTTACCTCTGCTGGCGGCTTCGTGCGTTGGGGAGGGCAGGCAGGACTCCCACTGGGCTTTGGCACCGTACTCCAGCAGGAGCTCGGCACACGCCGCGCTGCCTCGGGAGCACGCGTTGAACAGAGGCGTCACTCCGTCTATCGTCGTAGCGTTCACCTAGAGCAGGGAAAAATCTACTTAAGGACAGAATTGGAAGAAAGGTGGTTTATTTTTTTTTTTTAACAGGATATGGTTAGAAATTGCATTAAACCACCAAAAATTGACTGGTTAGAACAACGTAGCTTAACTGCTCGGTCCCTGTGCTCCTGTCTTCCTCTCTCCACACCCCTCAGCTGAAATCAGTTTACTATTTTTCCTGCTAAACTATGTTGTATAAACCAAAATACACCTGGAACACTAAAGAACACCCATTAACATCTGGGCGATAAATAATTTTCCAAAGTCATTGCACTTAGCTTGTTTCACTGAAACAGGGAATTTACACCTTGTGTGGTAACGGGGCAACGGGGACCTTCTCCCCACAGCTCTCAAGAATGCCAACTCCACATTAAATGCGAGAATTATTTGCCATTTTCTTCTGTGGTTTTAATCTCCAGGTTGGAGCGATACTTCACAGGATGGAGACAAAGCTAAGAGTCCAGGCTCGCCGCTTTAATACCAACCTCCCCACCTCACTGGTAACTGAATGTTCCCAGGGTGAGGGAATGAGGAGAGAAACTCGGCAAATTTGTGAGGGCTAACGATGCGAAAGCTCTGGAGCCCTCACCACAGGAATGACATGGAGCTGTTGGAGCGGGGCCATGGACATGCTGGGAGGGCTGGAGCCCCTCTGCTGTGAGGACAGGCTGAGAGAGCTGGGGGGGTTCAGCCTGGAGAAGAGAAGGCTCCGGGGAGACCTTCCAGCCCCTTCCAGTCCCTAAAGGGGCTCCAGGAAAGCTGGGGAGGGACTCTGGAGCAGGGAGGGGAGCCATGGGACGAGGGGGAAGGGTTTTACACTGAAGGAGGGGAGATTGAGATGAGATGTGAGGCAGAAATTGTTTGCTGTGAGGGTGGTGAGCCCCTGGCCCAGGTTGCCCAGAGCAGCTGTGGCTGCCCCATCCCTGGAGGGGTTCAAGGCCAGGTTGGACGGGGCTTGGAGCAACCTGGGCTGGTGGGAGGTGTCCCTGCCCAGGGCAGGGGGTGGCACTGGGGGGGCTTTAAGGCCCCTTCCAACCCAAAATCCTTGTGCTAGCTGAAGTAGAGAGGAATTGTTTTTGGAAAGCATCTATGTATTTGCTTTCTTTTTCTGTAGTAACATAGACATACTCCACGTGGTTCTCAAAACTCAACTGTAAGGACAATAAATACTTCCATTGCAAAGATCAGAGATTCGGGAAACGATGCGTTTGAACTCTGATGTCAGCCGAGATTGTAGGGAAAGTGGTCTGTAAAGTCCCATTTTTGGCTGGGGTAACAGCAGGCAGCCTGGGTCAGGAGCACAGGGAAGAGCCGGTGATTTTTTGTACTCGGGTCACAAAAATCTTAAGAGCACAAAGGTGCAGTGTGACAGGAGATATTCTGGAGATTAAAAGAACCGCCTTTGCAAGCCACTCAAAGCAAGAGGAAACCAGCAAAGGAGGGGGACACATTCCATACTGTAAAACAGAACTAATGCAATGAAATTCAGAGAAGAAATATGGCTGGTGACTCACTGCGAGCGGATTGTCCCCAGTTCTCTGCTCTGTCTCAGTGCCTGCCCAGCTCCCATCTGTTGTCCCTGTTACTGTTCTTCTGTTTGCGCTCTACTCTTACACATATAATTATGTGGTTTGGCTGTTTGGTTCTTTTCTCTTTTAACCTAGCATCTCTCTAATGATGTTTCTTTGACCCATCACTTTCCTTTGCTAGCTTTCAGATGGCAGCTTATTGTAATTAAATGAGATCAACGCAATCATAGGGTGAGTAGAGGGAAATACCCATTAAAAAACCCCATAAAATCAAGGAATGTATCCTTCTCAGTTAAACCAAGGTTAGCATTGGACTTCATATACCAAAAAAAAAACCAAAACCCAAAAAACCTTACATTTGCTCCTGCTTCAAGAAGGATTCTCGCACAGCCTACGTGATCTCCCAGGCAGGCTTCATGGAGGGGAGTGACTTGGTCAATTGTCAGGGTGTCTACATTGTACCCCTAAACGAGACAGGAATGACATACAACGATCACACAAAGGCTGTGAAGAGCCGTTTGCTCACACTACTGTTCACACGAATAGTTTGCAATACTCTAAATGGGCTGAAAACTCTACTTGCAATAAATAAATCTTCAGTGAGCATCAAAAAGAATCTCCCAATCGATCAGTGTGAGTTACTGAATAAAAGTTAAGTTGTCAGCTCTTCTATTTTTTAAAATCAGAAATCGGAGTAGCATGGAGAGGGTATAAAGAAGATGGAAAGAGACTGTTGAGCTGCACAGAGACAGGACAAAAGGCAACAGAGACAGTCGGAACGTGGTGAATTCTAATTCGTTATATGGAAAAAAAGGTCTCTGTGGGGACAGCGAGACCCTGGCCCAGGGGACCAGAGGGGCTGGGGCGTCTCCACTCCCAGAGATCCTTAAAGCTCAACCAGGCCCTGAGGCTAAACCGTCCTGGGATTCTCTGAGCCTCTGATTTACGGTCTGAAATGGCTAAAGCCATGAATTTTAGCAAGGAAAACGCCTCTCGCATTGATAACATCGTCAAGCCCTTCAATTTTCCTGCAGCAGATGTTTGATTCTTAAAGAACTAATAATTGCATCTGTTGGCTTTCATCAAATGCATTCTGCAGTATAATTTTTCAGTGTTGTAGTAGCTAATACGACAATACTGTAATATTAAAATTTAGCGGTTTACAGTCTCTCCCTTTGCTATTAACAAAATATATTTGTTTTAAATCACAACTACGCAAACCCCAGAATCTTTCAGTGATTTTCCAGACTCCCTTTATTTACCCGAGGGCTTAAAGCCGTGGAACTACATTGACTTAACGCCATGCAAGGGGGGAAGACCGATACACATTTAGACACAGTTTTGGCGAAGATCTTTTTCAGGGGGAAGTTTTAAAACATCCAGAGGAAATATTTTAAACACCCACTTAAAGCTTATCATATAAAAAATTCCTAAATGTGTATTGCACTGAAAAATTCAAGTGAAAAAAGCAAAGCACGCGAAATCTGCATTAATAATCTATGGTGAGGAATTAAGTAACATTACAAATGAAAGCAATTTTAAGAACACAGCCTTCACCTGTGACAATAAAGTCTTTAGAGAAAGAAGACGTCCTTGACTGGCTGCCTCATGCAAAGGTGAGCGATCTGCCCAAGAACCTATACAATAACAACATTTATTGAGTAAACCATGTGAATTAGAAGGATTTTGGAATGCATAGAGCAAAGCAGAAAATAAAATGCACAGAATGAAGTCAACTGTCCTGTGAAATTAACTATTTCCTCTTTAGAGACCGTATTTCAAATCATCAGTTTCCAGAGAATAAAAACAGCTCTATCATTAACTGTTAACATCTATAATAAAAGGTTACGTGGTACAGAGAACAACATATTGATATATTGATTTCAGTAATCTGATTTAATAACTTCATCAATTGCCATATTTCCCACGGCTATTCTTGCGTTGCTTATTTAAAAAAATAACTTATTTTTGCAACTCGCATATAGAAATTTATGGACTTCAACAAATTGGTATTTGAACTTAAAACAGACATCAGCCTGCCTAAAAAAGTCCTGAAAAAGCTGATGTGTATGAAAATCAATACGGAAACCCTTATGTATGATGAGGTTAATCTGCAGCTACGGCACAAGTGCAAGGAGAGAAACACAGTGAGAATCACACTAAACCCAATTGCTAGAGTGGAAATACGATATTAAGTCTAAGTTCTCGTTCTAATAGGCTATTAGGGCTAAAAATAGTTAGATGTGCTTAACGTAAAGGTTTGGCATTTACTTTAATTCCTTTATCAACCTCAAAAAAGGAAGGAAAAATAAAAGGAAAGCCAACAACCACCCCGCCTTCCCGCGCAGACCCCCCTCAGCCCCCAGCCCAGGTCCCAGAGCCGCCCTGGGGCTCCCGATGAAGAACTTGCCCTTTCCTCCAGCGGACCGGCCGCTGGCCGCCATCCCCCAGCCAGGCTGGGCTTCAGCGTGCGAACTCATCGCACGAATTCTGCAAATCAAGGTTCGAGAGACCGTGCAAGGAAGAACCATCTTCAAAATACACGATGAACTTACCGGTATTTATTCCTGTTCACCAGAACCCTAAAACGCTAAGACAATCACTCGCGTGAGTGACATCAAACCCCCCCACATCCCTCAAGGAATGTCGAGAGAATTAGCTAATTATGGCGAATTGGTAACAACGGCAGATAAATCTCCAGTTGTGAACTCTGTCCCTTGCCATGGCCCAGGACAGTCTGCAAAGCCACTTACTGTGTCAGTGACAAGGCAAGGACTTCCAAATGAGAAGGTTATTGCTCAGTCACTGGCAGTCATCAGTCCGAGCTCTAATTAACGACTCATTATAAACCGACCCTGTTTCTGTTTCTTACTGGAGCCCTTCTGTGCGCTCGCCCGTGTCAGAAAGTGCACTTTGGGTTACAATAAACAACCCCCTCAAATCACATGAAGAGCCAAAAAGGTTACGACTGCTCAACCTGGAAAGAAATCGGGGCATAGTTAAAAATATGTGAAATAGCGCACAATACGGAAATGGAGATAAACCCTCCGTTTTCCTCGAGGCGTTAGTGAAAATAAACTTACTCAGACGTAAGACTGTATCTTCCCACAGAATATATAACCGCGCTGTGGAACTCCGCACCGCTGGATGCTACTGGGTCAAAAACTCAGCAAAACAGAAGCACAGCCGAGTATTTAAATTACCTTAAGACTATATCAAGCTGATCACAGAAGTTAAAAAATACAGGAGATTAAAGCTTTGTAAACCTGATCTTAAAAATGGAAGAAGATTTCTACTATGTCCGAGCATCCAGTACCTGGGAAGCTCCTTGTTCTCCTTCATCTCTGGGAGTAGATGGACCATAGGCAAAACCCAGCTCCCAATACTCTTTCAGAATCATTTGCGCTAAGCTCTATCGTCTGCGTGTGCCTGTGTAGGAACAGCCACACACGTTATTCCCTAAACGTTTTACTTCAGGTTTATTAAATGTAATATTTCGCAATTCTTATTGCTAGTCAGAATAACAGCTTAAAAAAAAAACCAAAAAAAACCGTACACAAAGTGATTTGGATTTTAAGGAGTATTATACTACGAAAACTGAGCTCAGAAATCTTAAGTGACCTGATTTTTACGAAACACCGGTATTTTCTCTGTCATCCCAATAAGTTCAAACACACTCATCCCGTTGTAGGTTGGATGTGTGCAACCACTATCAGAATTTTGACCGCTGTTTTCCTTCTCCTGCAGGAGTATCTGAACCAGCGCCCCAGTCGTTCTAACGCAAATGAATTAGATCCACGAAGTTCTCCTGCTGGCAGCTGCAAAGAACTCCTCAAAAATGACTAAAAGCTGGATTTAGAGGCTGCTTTGGAAATTTTTTCCCCCTGTCTCTACAGTTGAGAACTTCTCTCTCTTGACAGTTTATCCTGCTCTTAAATTAACAGGGGGAAAAAAAGACACTTTATTATAGAGAAAAACATCTAATAAAATTGTGTAATGGAATTTGTATGCCCATTAAATGCACTCAGACTTTGGACATTTTTGTAGGCGTGTGTAACTCTAAACAGAACAAAGAAGCGGGTAGAATCTGAAAGCAACATTTTTTTCCACCTTTCTTTCCTTCCCCTCCTTCCCTCTTGGATTGCTCAGGCGAATGTGCGTTAACGTCATTACTCCAGTGACGTTTGAGAGTCAAACGACGCCAGACCCCACTGTGAGCCCAGTCTGGCACCTCCACCCACCTTTTATCCCCGCTGTCTTCACGTAGAGCCATCCAGCAGCTAGCTGTCTCTGCTAAACCCATTAAGTACAAAATGCTGGTGGCACCTCCACTAGAAATAAAATCCGTGCGCGAAAATGCTGCAGAAAGATTTTGTGCAAACCGAGTTTGGGGAAAAAAAAAAAAAAAAAATCCTTTCACATTCCAACTGATTTATCAATAAACACAGCAAGGGACAAGACGAGGGACAAGGAACAAGAATACGTTCAAAATAAATATGTAGCGTAAATAAACATCAAAGGCGTCTTAAAATAAATTCTTTGCCTCGATTGCTGCCTTCTGCTAATCTACACGCTTGCCGTGCCTCTCCCTTAAAAGCATTAACACGAATCTAACCGAGGACATGATTGCATCGGGGGTTGTCTGTGACGGCAGAATTAGCAAGCATAGTCTATTCCAAAACTGTTAATGCATTAATTCCCCCGATGTCGTCTCCGACAGATGCTGAATACGAAGTCTCCCTCGCTATATTTAGAAGGCACATTAGTTCCCAGCTCCCCGGTGTATCGTTTACCAGGGAGGGCGGCCTACATCACTTTGTAAACACAACGGAAAAGGATCAACGTATTCACTGTGTTAACAGGCAAAGTTAGCGAAAAATTTACAAAGTTATCATACAATACCTAAATCTCCATCTCCCCATGGCACTTCCAGCCAATTGCAATTATAAATCCTACTCATTTCTTTCAATCTGGAAAATAAAAAATAAATAAATAATAATTAAAAGTATCTGTTCTTAATAGCCGGGAGCTGTGTTGGGAAGGGGATCAGCAGCTCACTGTAATATGAACGTTCACCCTCCATTTTTCCTTTTTTTNNTTTTTAACATTAACAACTTTTCAACGCGCGTTTGCCTTCCACGACAGCTTAACTGGAATTTTAACGCAAGAGAAACTCATCGTGAAATCAGGATAACCTTGAGCTGAGCACAACTGGAGGACAAACTCCTCCTTTTTTAACCTCCCGCAACGGGACACAGAGTTTCGTACGCTTAAAAATAAATATTAGTACATAGATTTCTAAGGGAAGCACTGCCAAATGTTCACCTGTTATTTTACCACTTACTCCTAATATACTTTAAAAGGAAATAAGCAAAGCTATTCCGAACGTGTTTCAAGTGCTATTGGATCCATGCCCTGAGCTGCGTTTTTCTTTTAGCAATTCGCTGTCGCCTCCATTATCTTCTTTGGTTGTTAAATTGGGGGTTTGATAACTATCGTCAGCAGTGAAAATCCCCCCAAACGGGGACTTGCAGTTCTGGCTTTGATCCATTTCTAAGTCATTAATGTTATTTTCTTCGTGTTTTCCTGTAGACGTCGCTCCTTTACATCTACCCGCAGTTACCTGTAAACCATTCCTGCAGTTATGACCATAGTAGTAAAATACTAAGTAAAAGTATTTTTTTGTAGAAGTCATTAACTCTGGTCGTCCCATCCTTTTGGTTTTACTTCTGAAAATTTGCATAGTCATAAAAAAACCCCAAAAACAGAACACCCAAACAAGTAACCCCAACCAACCAAAACCCAAAAACCAGTTTAAAAGGTACATTAAAAAGTTGGGTTTTCCAAACAAGGAGGGCTGGAAAGGAATGAAAGCCTTCTCACTGACTTCCCTGGGAGAAGATTTACGCCAGGGCTCAGCGCTTTAGAAGAAAATACAGCTCTGAGGGGAACCGGGCGGTGTCCCAGTCCTGGGGAGAAGGAGCATCACCCGAGGAGAAGGGAAGCCTGTCGCTGTTCATTCCTGGGAGAAGAGAAACACCGACTATTTGGGAAGCGTTGTAGCTAATACGTATTTCTGCAAAACCGACAAATGCTATGGATTAAGCTCATCGCTGGTACCTTTTGTTCCTTAAGATGTATTCGGGGCGTTTCAGTTGGTGGCAACTGAAGCAACGGACAGGATCAGTAACGGTAACAGAAAAACCCCGTAACTTCATAGTCCCGAGACCAACGCACTCGCTCCAGTCGTTAAAACTGCCTGATATTTTGTATATGTAATTAAGTTCTAACAGACTTTTACTGTGGCACTATGAAACTATCCATTTGTCTCGAGCCCATGCAGGATAAAGAAGTGTGTCAACTGCTTAACTGATACTTGATATCAAAAGCTATTGAATAGAATCGTAAGCCAAGGATTTAAAAGTTAAGAAATGCATCTGCGGTGTTTAACTCCTGCGATTAGATATGACCAGCAAAACAGAAGCCGCTTCTTTTGAACAAATGGAATTCCAACAATCAACACTGAAGAACTCCGAAGGAATCAGAATTTAGGCTGGGCATGATTAAAATATGTCTGAGAGGGAAGATGTAGTTCAAATGGAATTTAAATATTTCAGTATTTCCAATAATCTTCATTTTCATTTGACTGAAAATTATCGAACCATAGATAAATATATACACATACATATATAAACGTAGGCATAGAAAAAAATGAAGCTTTGATTGGTTCAAACCAATATTCTTTCCAGCGTTTATCATCACGTAGACTTTCAAAATTTGGGGATTTCATTCCAAATGCAAATGCCAACCATTTCCTACCCTAGAAAGCCACACAAAACACATCTCTTTTCCCACCCAGTTCTCCTTACGATCCCCCCCCCCATTACCTGGCCACACATTACTTTTGCCATCCCAGTGCCGTATTGAAGGAATGTGTTAGTAGTCAAATCATTTTGTATCTCCATACCTAGTAGGATCTCTCGCTCTTTCAGACCCGCCACCCAAACCATAAGCTGGCTATAACACTGGTAATTTTGTATTGCCTGTTTCCTGGTATTCTCCCGGTAACAACAGAGTACTTCAAACCCCCTGCTGAATCTATCTTCATAACATCACCCATTCACGCTATTTTATAACTAAAGGAGCCAAAAGACAGAGAGTTCTAATGCTTAAATTGTAAAACCAATCTAATAGCTTATTCCTTCCAGAGTACTCAAGCACTAGCGTGTACGCTGAAAGCACAGTTTAATTACGGTTATGAGAGCTTTGAGCTTCTGAAATTTCAGCCTTAAGATAATAATAACCATGATCAGTCAAGAAACTTTTAGGTTAGATGATTGGTCTTAAAACACACAGGTGCCACGGCAAAGACAAGAATAGAATTTGCTTTTAGGGACATTAAAAAGTTAACCCTTTTTTCCTGCCCTTCACTGCACGCCTTCTAACCTTTGCAACACGCAGGAAAACACGGGGCGTGTTTTTTCTCAGTACAAACCTAATGCATTCTCAGAACATCGCCCATATCACACATCCAACATCATTAAAAATCCTAAAAACACACAACAGCGAGATCCTGCTGGAAACGGACCTGCTGGAGAGCAGCTCTGCGGAGAGGGACCTGGGAGTCCTGGTGGACAACAAGTTGCTCATGAGGCAGCAATGTGCCCTTGTGGCCAATGGTCTGCTGGGGGGCATTAAAAACAGTGTGGCCAGCAGGTTGAGGGAGGGCATCCTCCCCCTCTGCTCTGCTCTAGTGAGGCCACATCTGGAGCACTGGGTCCAGTTTTGGGCTCCCCGGTTCAAGAAGACAAGGAACTACGGGTTCCTTGTCCAACTCCAGCAGAGGCTACAAAGGTGATGAAGGGACTGGAGCATCTCTCTGCTGACGAAAGGTTGAGAGCCCTGGAGAAGACCGAGAGGGGATCTCATCAGTGCTCATCAACATCTAAAGGGCAAGTGTCAAGAGAATGGGGTCAGATTCTTTACAGTGGTGCCCAGTGACAGGACAAGGAAATTCCATCTGAATTGAGATGATGATCATCTGAGATGATGATGGCTTTGGGGGAATGCGTGACGTGCCGAAGTCCTGAGCTCTTTTCATGACTGCAGCAACGCTGCCTGGTGGGTCATAAATCCACTGTGGCACGCTGCATCTGTTGCGCTACTGGATGGTACTCTCTGCTGTGTCTTGAGTCCTTCTGGCGATAGATACGGCCGCTCTCTTCACGGCTGTTCTCTGACAGCAATGGGCTGAAGATGGAGCCAGTCTTTTTTCAGCGGTGCCCTGTGACAGGACAAGGGGTAACGGGCACAAACTTGACCATAGGAAGTTCCATCTCAACATGAGGAGGAACTTCTTCACTGTGAGGGTGGCAGAGCCCTGGCACAGGCTGCCCAGAGAGGTGGTGGAGTCTCCGTCTCTGGAGACATTCCAAACCTACCTGGACGCGTTCCTGTGCCACCTGCTCTGGGTGACCCTGCTCTGGCAGGGGGCTGGACTGGGTGATCTCCAGAGGTCCCTTCCAACCCCCACCATTCTGGGATTCTGTGATTCTGTGACTTCTACATGGAGTAATTTTGCTCCTCAAATGCAGTCTCAGCCTTAATCCAGACTGCAAGCAATTTTCCCAGTATTTTTCCAGTATTGTCAGTATTTTCCCAGCCTGCAGAGAGTGAATCCAGCACGTGGCATAATCCCTAGCCGTAAAGGCAGTACCCAGCCGGGCAGCAAAGCTGGGTCAAGTGTGCTGATTTTTGCCACATCCAGGAGATTTTGGTAAAAGAGCCTGGTGGGGACCCTCACGCCAGGAGGCTGCAGGCCTTTTCCTAGCCTGACTTTATCCTTTCGCCCTTCTACCAAATCTTACCATGACATACTCCACCCCCTGCATCACTTTTAGTCCATTTTCCGAGCAGTATATTTAATTATGTACTGCGGTGCAGCGTGCCTTCCTCTTCCTCCGCTCTGCACGGGTGCCTGAAGAACAAAGTCAGGTTTGGATACCTCCATGGATGGGAACAGAGAAGGAAGAAAAGAGTCTACCTTCGGATCTGATATTAAATATACCAGTGATGCCAGCGAACTGCAACACCCTCAACTGCAACAGAAGTCTCCCAGTACACCAAGCCGTCCATCAATACATACACACACCCAGCTGGGCAATCCCAAAGAGGCTGTAAGTAACTGGACCGTGTTAATACGGAATCTTGAGGAAATTTTACTGGGATTTTGAAATTTTCAACATTTGACTAACTGCGGCTATTTGTAGGAACGGCCAAAGGGCCCAACCCTGCACCATAGGGAGGAGCGGCCAGTGCAAACATTGACACACTTTCGTAAAGCTTCTTTTCAGTCTGAGGGAGAATGTCCTAGTTTTTTTGGGAAGTACTGACCTAACTAGGTGAAATGTTCATCCATAGAAGTTACTACAGATCAGGAAGTCTCAGCCCAAACGGTGAACAATATGAGGGTAAGAGATACATTGCATATTAAAACTGATGAATAAATATAACCTTACAGCACCGCTGCATTCAATTACTTACTTGGGAAGCTGTGGTAACTGTCGCTTAAATTCCTGAATATTGCTTAATTCTAAAAACTGGCAGTACTGGACATTAGCAAAGGTATTTTAAGAACCTATAACATGTAGCTATGTTTTGCAGGCTGAATTCATAATTATTTTTATGCATAATATATCGAATCTCTCTTTCCTGTCTCCTCCTTTCCTTGACTATTTTTTATATCCCCAGTTTTTCATTTGGTATCATATTATCACGAATGTCAAGTCTGATTTCCTTATTTTCTTTTTTGTTTCACTCTAAGCCTTATGAAATGGTCAATATTAATTGGAATTATGATTGCTTTTTTAAAAAAAAAATCCTATTAGACTCGCAATTACTCAAAGCTCCCTTCTACACCCTTGTAGCATGACAAAATTAGGAAAATATGGCATGGAAAACAGAAGTCCTAAACACTTCTTTCTAATAGGTTTGTTCCTCATTGCTGCAAGCGTCAGCGTCCAGCAAGTTAAATACCTCCAAATTAGTTCTCTATGCAAACCTTTATAATTATATCTTTGTCTTTAGTACCTTTGCATAGGACAAGAACTCTGTCACTTGTAGTTGCTCCATTGCCTCCTGTTTCAGCTACCTATAAACTTCTCTTTATATATAAGTCGTACATGAAGTCGTTACTCCTCCCCCTCGTCTCATTCCCCGCTCCCTGTTGTAAACAATTAGCCTCCGGTATCCAGTTACCTTGTGACAGGACAGCAAAAGTCAGGGTAAGTCAAGCCTTAAACACTGGCATAAAACAAACAGGGCACATAAACAAGAAAAGGGATTTTAGATCAGCTGATAAGAGCGCAGAAAGATCAAAAATAGCTTCAACGCCCTTGTGTTAACCCATGCACGACAATAAAGTGCCACTAAGATACGCATGCATTTATATTATAGCTAGAAAAAAAGCCCAGTTTCGAGCTGAAAGACCAGAAATTGGGTCAGCTTAGCAGAATTCAGCCCCCGGTGCGTGAAATGGCTGCTCTACTAACCTTGGCTGGTCAGAATACCCCAGCTAGCTTTTCGTTTCGCAGGACGCTCCCCTCGACTTTCTAAGCGTCTTTTGGGGAGATTCTGGCTCCTCTGAAGGGCAGCGTTTGTTGTCATGACGTGGTGCTCCAGGGAAGCCTGGCTGGCATTGCTGCAGGTGCTCTGGGACGACGAACCTCCGCAAATGGACTTCCACTACCTTTATTTATTATTTTTTTTTCCCCCCTCCTTTTGGCTTTTTCACACAGGATCTCGCTGGACGCACTGTAGAATGGCTACAGCACCGAAATCCATTCAGCAACATTTACTAGCTCGGACTAGCGAGCACAGGGTGGGGGAAGGGAAGAACTGCTCTAGCATTTTCTATTTTTAAAACGGAGAAAGAATCAGCTTAGCTACAGCACCAGTCTTAACTATTTGCATGATTCAAGTGGAAAGAAGGTGTTAATTTTTTAACCATTTAACCAAAAAAGAAACAGATTCTTAAAGCGACCTAAAACAGAAAAGCTAAAAACTGCTTTATCAGAATGGCAATTCTTTTAATAATAGAAACAATAGTTATTACTGTATGAAGCCTTGCTCATACGTAACTTGCAGTTAGGAGGGATTTTGGAATTCAGAAGAATCCATGAAACTATGCAGTATTTTTCAGGATTTTTGTGGTGTGGTGGGGTTTTTTTGTATTTTTTTTTGTTTGTTTTAAAGAGGGGACAAGGTATCCTACAGATGTCAACGAGAAACTACATCCTGAATAAATAATAGTGTAGTTTGACTACCAAAAAAACAAAAAAAAGGATTTCACTGGTTGGTTTGAAAGGCTGATCCTGTTACGAAAGTAAAGGTGCAGTCGTGTCAGGAGAAGCACAAGTCAATACTTTTTTTAAATCATAACAAAAACAAGGGCAACCAACTACTAGTGGAATTTCTTTTGTTTGTTACTACGTGTTATGCTGATACTGCACAACAGAAATCTGCAGGGAGAAGCAATCCGCTGATACGAAAACTAGCCCTTTGTAAACTTTTAAAAAGGCAATTAACATTTCTGGGTTTCATTAGTGCTGTTCCTTCCAGGTCCCTGACAAAAATGAATCCCCAAGATGCTGAAATAATACACGGGCATTCAGCGACATTTGCTACGTGCCTCTCATTTTTCTTTAAGAGAAAATCCGAGGCCAGGTTATAGTTAGGCGGGGTGAGGGGAAGAAGAAAGGAGCAGCTGCAAATTTCACCTTGACAGGGGTCCCTACGGGACGGGCGCTGCGCTCCCTACACAGCAGGGGCAGGGGGGCTACGGCTCTTCCGGCCAGAGGGAACAAACCTGCCCTCTCCCAGGCGTTGGTCTGCCGTCAGAAAGTTGTTTTCCTCGGGTTTTATCCAGCCGAAGGGACCAGAGTATCTCGGAGAATGAAATAAATGCTTCTGCACGTGCAGCAAGCAGACTCCGCAACTTAAGTCTTGAACACAGCTTTTGCAAAAGGGGTCATTATAAAAAGGCGTATTATAAATATACCACTTTAATACTAGAAGTACTTGTTAAATTGTAGTGTTTTGTTCAAGTAAATCAATCCCGGAAGATGAATGAAGAGGAAACCTTACTAAGGACGCATATACGTGTGCCAGGGTCAGGAGGACACCAGCACTACGCTCCAGGTGAGAAATAACCGCTGCCCATTTCTGTACTTGGAGGCTCACCGCGGTTTCACACTTCCTTTCCCTTTCGAATGGAATTCCAGGACTTTCAGGAGAAGGTGGCGGGGATCGCGATCAAGCAAAGCATCTGGTACTGCAGGGAGGGGATGGACAGTGGGCTGGGAAGAGAAGACCTGCATATCTTTGTAGGAGTTTTGTGGGTGAGGCTGTCAGCTGAGAATGAAGCCGTGTCCCTCATATAACTTGTTTTCCACAAATATTCCAGCCCCCCTAGTTATTATTCCCTTTTACTAGAGGTGTGGCTTGCAGGAGCAAGGACACCAGCAGACACACAGACAGCTGACGTGGTGGGCAGACCCCAGGGGAGGCAGCAGCACCCAGAATGCACAGACTAACCCCAAAATCTGCCACCTTCCAGGCAAGGGCACGAGGAAAACTATCTCTATTCCACAGACACTTGCCACTCGTTGTTAAGTTACTTTGGAGGACGTCAGAATCTTTTTTATAGCTTTAAAGAAGGCAAAGCTTATCCCATTCAGGACTCTAGAAGCAACTTTGCAAGAGGACAAGAGGAAGCGGCCTCAAGTTGCGCCAGGGGAGGTTTAGGATGGATGTTAGGAAAAATGTTTACGCTGAAAGGGCTGTCAAGCATTGGAGCTGGCTGCCCAGGGCAGTGGTTGAGGCACCACCCCTGGAGGTATTTAAAAGCCGGGCAGACGTGATGCCTAGAGATATGGTTTAGTGGTGGTTTTTGTCAGGGTTAGGTTGATGGTGGGACTCGATGATCTGAAAGGTCCCTTCCAACCCGGGCAATTCTAGGATTCTACAAAATTCTACTGGGCACAACTATTCATCCTCTGGGCAAAAGCCATTAAAAAGTCCTATTAAAACGGTACATAAAATAGCGAGAGCTAGACCAACATCTGAAATCAACTGGAAACGCATTAGAAATATAATCGCGATGTTGATATAAAGAGGGGATGAACGTGCAGTGAAAACTGTGGAGTAGGACTGAAGAACGCGCTATTTCACTTCCACCTCTGGCATGGAATTGCTACGTGATCTTCCTCACGTCAGCCACCCGTGTGTGGGGTTACATCAGCTACAAAATAAAAATCAGTATCTCTTGACTTCAATCGGTAATAAAACTCTTAATATTTGAAACTACTTAGGCTCGGTGCTTGGATTCTGTTCCTCAGATTTTTCTCTACAGAAGACACTCAAACACTTCCAAAATTCAGCAGAAAACCTGTAACAGAAATCTAAGGAGGTTTACCCTTAGAGAGATTCTTTTTTTACCCAGATTTCATTAAAAAGAACTGCCAGTACGGTTTCAACATTGCTACGTCAGCAAATAGCTCTGAGTTCACAGGGGCAGCAGTTCTTTACTGGGAATGAAAATGGAAAGACATTTCTGTTCCTCTCTTCCAATGGGGAACGCATTCTTCTCTGAAGACTGTTCTTGAGTCAATAAAGACGCAATTCTGATTAACGCACACAAAAAAATGTGTTGATAAAAACATTGACGAAAAAAAAGGAACCCACACCTTTCAACACGTGACGCAGCCCGATGCAGTACAGTTCAAACTCCAATAACAACTGTTTATCTTAGGAAAATTTGGACAAAATTGCACTATTTTCAAATGCCACAGCTCAGCGTTCTGTGGGCGACCCTCCTTGAGTCGGCCAGCTGATGAGCCACCTGGCTTCCCAAACCGTTCTGTACTCCCAGACCCACTCTGCTTTTACGACCAGGATCATCGTGGGGTCACAGTGACCGCAAGGAAATTCTGGAACAGGACGAGAAATTGCCTTTTCCTGCTGCTGCGATCCACAGCCTACAACCCTGAAGCTGAAATGACGGACAGGCTCCCCGGATGGCAGTGCCAGTACCCCAAGGACCGTCATTTGCCATTGCCAGAAACGAACCAGCAGAGATCTTCAACATTCCTCCCCGTGGGAGAAGTCAAGACGAAGCAAGGTTTAGAAATAATTACAGAAACGTGGTTACCGACAAAACCACCGTGTGCTAAAAGGCCACAGCGGCCACGGTGACACCCTGAAGTACCGGCTCTACGCCAAGAAGTTAAATGTGCCACAAAAGTACAGCGATAAAGTGCTAACAGCAGGACAGGGAAAGGACTGGGACAACTTTTTTATTTTTTAAAAGCCGATTACTGCAGCAAGTCATACTTCGTGGCCAACACAATGATATTAAAAATGACCAGCAGCCCACCAGAAGTTTAGGCTTTACCCAGGTGTCACCAACCCGTCCTCTGCCCTCCACACCTAGACAAATGCCAGCAGATATGCAGATAATAATTAAAATGTCAGTAGTTATTTAAGCATAAAGTGACATTTCTCCACACCACTAGAAGCACTAAAAAAGGCTATTGCGCACTCCTGCTCTTTATACAGTGTCATCGCTCTCTTAGCTGGAAATCCAAATTATTATTATTAGGGTAGCGACAGCATGGATGGCTAGCAGTTTTCCTATTCTTCCCCTGAGATTTTTACAATTGTTGGGCCTCGTATCCTTGGATGTCGGGAATCAGAACGGAAGGTTTAGAAAAGATTCAAATTTCTGATATGATAAAGGCTCTGTCTCAGCCACCGGAGAAGTTGAATATGGAAAAATGGTACATTAACTACATTTCTTGGCTTGTGACTTTGCAATGTTGTCCTGGTTTGAGTGACACAGGACTAATTTATCTTCTAGTGCCTAGGAAAACACTTTTAGAAGACTCTAGTGTCTGAATTTGTGAAAATATTTACTTTATAGCCAGCTACGGTGTGCAGGTTTCAAGGTCTCAGTGTTTTCAAGCTTGCCAGGTGCGGGGATGAGGAGAAGCAAGACCCAGGCACTTGACCCAAGTTGGCCAACAGGGTTATTTCATACCGTGAATGGCACATTCAAAATTAAATTAGGAAATTTGCTGAGGAGCTCCCTCTCTCTCTCTCTCTCTCTCTCTCCCTTGATGGCTGCCATCCTGAGAGCTCCTTGCCCCGGTGCCAGAGCCCTGAGCCCTTCCCTTCCTCCTGCAGCCCCAGCGCTCGCAATGTCCCACCTTGGCTGTCCCTGGTGGGAGTGCACGGCTTCCTGCTGATGGAATGGGCTGAGGATAATCCTTGTGTATTTTATATTGGTATCGGGATCAATATTGGTTCTTTAGTATTATTAATGTCAATTATCTAGCCTTATTCTATTAAATCTGTTTACATTTTAGCTCTTGAGTTTCCTTGTTTTTTCCCAATTCCCCTTCCCAGGTGGGGAAGGAAGATGGAATCCAGTGATAGAATAATTGTCTAAACGACAATAAATTGCTGTGGGTTTTTCAAACCATAACAGTGAGCTAAAGAGAAACAAATCACAGCAGTCACACCGATGAATCTGGCCAAATCAGTTACCAAGCAGGCCTGGGCTTCAGATAGCGACGGAGAAGAGAGACACAAGGCGTGAGACCAGCAGTCGGCATGGGCAGAATGGTGTAGAGCACCGTGGAGTGAANCGTGAAGAGAGCGGCCGTATCTATCGCCAGAAGGACTCAAGACACAGCAGAGAGTACCATCCAGTAGCGCAACAGATGCAGCGTGCCACAGTGGATTTATGACCCACCAGGCCGCGTTGCTGCTGTCATGAAAAGAGCTCAGGACTTCGGCACGTCACGCATTCCCCCAAAGCCATCATCATCTCACCCTGGCAGGAGTTCACTCGCCGCTTGCCTACATTGCAAATGTTTGAGAACATCCCCGACGAAAGGAGTGTGAATAGCAGCACTCCGGCCACAAGAAGGCCAGGGCTGAGGGAAGGAACATCACCTTCAGGGAGCAGGGCTATTTTGGTCCTAACGCCCCACCGCTGCACAAAGACCAGTGCAGATGGTATGTTTGAGCTTGTCCCAGTCCACTACTGGAGTGTCCTAACAGCCTTTCTTTATCAAAATTGTCTTTAAGCCTTGCAGGCGGATTGCTCCAGGATTATCTTCCAGTTTTATCGCTGCGCACCTTTAAAAATCCAGTTTTTGAGCTACATCAGAGTTCACAATGTTTCGTTTTGTACTTGTTTGCAGTTCAAAAGTTTATCATTCATTTAATCCAGAAAAAATAAAGGAATCAATTGAAGGGGATTTCCATGTGAGCTAACTTAAGACTGTGCACATCAAGCAAGCCAGGAGGACCTAGGCTGGTGAGGAATAAAGGTCCATCTTCAGAAAAAATGCATTTCGAGGAGGCACACATAAATGATGCTGACCATAAAATACAGCCCGTGACGATGCTCTTCTCCAGGAGGTCCTGACACACAAATACAGATAACAGTGGAAAAAAAAAAAACAAAAACAAAAAGGAATCCACATGATGGGACATCTCAGTTCATTTCAGAGAAGCAAGTATGCAACAAGGCTCCAGCAGACACATTCACTAGAACTTTCTGCAGCCTCAGAGATTTTGTGTAAGGGGAGGGAAGAGTCAATACTTGCCAATAGATGTGCTTGGGTTTTGCTGCTGCAAATAGGTTGGGGCTCTGGCCATGCCAGTCTGGTTGCATCATAGAACTCCCACCAAAATCCCTTTAAGGTAGGTTATGTTCTTCAGAGGAGAACGGCTCTGGTATCTTGCTGATAGGTCATGCCATTTGCTTCATTCTAAGCAAGCGTCTTCTTGAGATTTATTTTGAAGCATGACGGTTTTGGCAGTTATTTGTCATACTAAGCAAAATTATTTAGCGTAAGAGGAGCATAAAGGAAGGTGATGAGCTCCGTCAAAAACCCCTCCCTTCTGAGCTTTCAAAAAAGAACATTCACACTATCTTAAGCATTTTTACACCATTAGCTTACGTGCTGCATATGAGAAACAAATGCTAAATGTGGTGCCTTACACCAAGTGGTATGGTGAATAGGTATGCCATACAATATTCCTGTCATTACTAAATGAATCTCTATTGTATCCAGGAAGCTAGTCGAGGTCTTATATGGCTTTTATTAATAGAACTGTGATCTCTGTGGAATGCAAGTTGAGAAAATGCCTCGTGCCTATCTTCCCTACCTAACAACTGTTGCTGAGTGACATTATCAATTGCAACTTGTTAGAATAAAATAATAGGAAAACTTCGCTCTAGTCATTCACTACAGTTCAAAATGTAATCAGGCTTTCCAAACAGCGGATCTCTAACAGCGAAACACTGCATTATTTCCTATTTATGAGTTGTATTTAATGGACCGGCTTCGTGGGTCCACCCAAGCAGTGCTCAGTGTACAAGAAAAAGAAGGAAACAGAAGGCTCCACGCTATTTACAAGTCTCACAATCCTGAAAGGAGATGGGGACTCCAGCCTTGAACTACCACAGTCCCATGGATACCTTAATTTAGGGTAACTAGGAATAACCAGTGTACTGAGCGTTCCTACCATGCCTGGCCAAGGCAGATACTGCAAAGAGGGGAAGCTTAGCACTTGCTATATTCATTCAAGTGTAGACTTTTTTTTTTTTAAAAACTAGAAGAAATCATGGCATATTCACTTCTCCAGTTCTGACAAAAAAAGTACAATATATTTTGAGAAGCTATACTCAAATACTACAAATTCTCCTTTCAAGTAGCTTTCAAATATTACTTTAAAATCGTATAGTTACGTGTAAAGTGATAGTCTATGAAAAGTTTCGCAAAAACAGTTTGACATAATTAAAAGCCAGGATATTAAAGAAAAAGCATTTTATGTTGTCAGAACTACTTAGCTTGTGCATCAGACCCCAGGTACCTGTACAAGTACAGGACTAGTTGTTGTACATGCTATATGGCAGGGGGGTTGGAACTAGATGATCCGTAAGGTCCCTTCCAACCCAAACCATGCTATGAGTCTATCATTCTATATTAACTTCTGCATAATGATTCTTTCATAAGAAAGTTGCTCTATACCACCTTCTGCTTGCAGCTCAAAGCATTGTGACAGTTAGCGAGTATCAGGTTTAATTTTGATAAAATAGACTCTTTTTGCCTTATAAACAGTTTATGAATGGGAACTATACCTCCTTCTATAAAATTACCTGTATTATCGAAGTATGGACTCTTCCATACAAACCAAGCTCTTACCAGTATTTGCCAGCGGAGTTTCTACCTTACAGACCCAAAACACCTGACGACGAGTTAACTCTTAAGATTTGAGACACACTTACACTTTGAAATGACTTCATACCACAGCGCTGCTACCTCATCCTAAAGCGATTGAACTATAAAACTCAGCCGAAGCTCCAACACAGCACTTGCATATGAGAGAGCCCTTTGATGCAATGAGCAGCTTCTGGTATAGAAGGAAGAGTCTAACGGTTGCTTTTGATCCTCCAGTTTGTATCCAGCAACAGCTGAGTTATTAACTCCTCACAGCTCTGGAGACACAGTGAGAGAAGAAATCTCCCTGTGCAGATCACCGTCACTGCAGATAGCCTGCTAAGGAGCTAATTATACCCAAAGTTAATTTGCAATTTAGTTCGTTTTTGTAGGTCAGTTTGTACGGCACAGAATTTTAAAATGGAATAAACATATACGTGCTATGACCTTTTCCACAAAGAAAGAAATGAATAAAATGTTGACTTTTGTGAATCTTCTAGCGTAACGGATAAATACATGCTTGCTCCAACACTATAAGAAGAGAAACGCTGCGCCCCATAACCTATTCACCACCCAGCTACAGTCCCTGATTGCAAAGCACTTAGCTCTAAACAACTAATCAGCGCCTTTCAATTCAACGGGGCAACTATGTGTCTATCAGTGTTTACAAAGTCAGTGCCAAAGTTAAAAATAATCCAGTAAACGGGACCTTTATAATAGAATGGATCCATTTTCCATTTAATTCTTTTACGGTAGCAATACCCCTGACTTCACTGAAAAAAGAATTCAGTTCTCCTAGTTTATTAGAGATGTGGGTCTTTAAACAAATGTAAAAGACTGCAGAGTTCTGCCCTGCATTTGGTGCCCTTTCAGTTTTTTAATACTGTGGATGATAAAATATTATATTTATTTTTATAAAATCAGCAGATGACACTAAACTGCAGGTGCTGCAACTGCTCAGAGGGAAACAATTCAAACCAGACTTGAGTAAAATGGAGAAATCGTCTGATATCAAGAGCATGAAATTAGCTGAAGGCCAGTACAAAGTATACACTTAGAGAGGAAAAAGCAAATGCAAACTACAGTGACTCTGTTTTAACATGGGGTTTATAGTAGGCTACAGACTGCTTCCTTAATACTTTACTGGGGCGGGGGCGCAGGGCGGAAAAAGGGGGGA
>VWZL01002566.1:378026-437451 GCA_013396915.1 Stercorarius parasiticus | reverse complement strand
TTTGCCCCTTTTCACGCAACAACAGTACAGGAAAATAATCATTGGATGCAAAGCATGCAGTAGCTAACCCCAGTCTTACTGGGGAAAAACTGGGGAAATCCTGGGGAAATCCTTATTCTTAATTTACTAATGGTTTTAATGAGCTCTAGATACAATATATGCAACAAAGAAAACTTCTTGACAGTTTTTTCGAATTTTATAGATTTTTTTTGTCACACTATCAGGATCCAATAGTGTTCAAATACAATTGTGGCTGAGTAAAAATGAGGAAATCAGGACTTTCACATCTGCTCCTAAACGCACTCAGACAGAGAAAGGAAATAATTTACATCAAAAAAATTTTATTGGCTAAACCAAAAATCAGATGGCAAAAAAGTATTACTCTTTCAAAAAGTGTTGTTTTGTCCTATAAGTACTACAAATTTCTAATGGATGGGAATGGGTGTTATTCAATACTATTCCTAATAAAGGAAAATAAAGGATGTTGTACTTTTACTAAAAGAAAGCAAATCCTAGTCTTTCTGCAGTGATAAATTTACAGGTGATCTTTACTGACAGCAACAAATTACAACTATAAAGCAACTTAGAAAGCTACAGCTGTGACACCTCAGTGTGGCACAATGACCCAGCCCCTCCCTGGGTCTGCTGTGGACAGCCACAGAGCTATGGCTGCTGAGAAACCTCCTGAGATCAGCCTCACCCCCTCTTCTTCTCCTCAGGTCTGTGATCATTTTCCTCTCGCTCCTCAGTTTGTCCACAAAACTCAGCATAGTCACAGAGGCTGCTTCTCAAAACTCTTACATAGCAACTTGGTTATGTTTCCCCAGTGTGCCACTTTAAAATTTAGAAAATAGATTTAGAAAGCATACTAAGTTTCAGAAAACAGCTCTTTTCTCTGCATTGCCTTGAAATCCACATGGAAATGAATAAAATTAATTTACATTTTTAAAAACATCAATGAATTTTCAAGATTGTGTCAAGGCAGGAGGGGAGGAGATGACTGCTCTTACCTGGACCCAGATGGGCAGGATTAGATGTTATCCATGCAAGGTCGTAAGCACAAAGAGCAGGGGTTTTTATTCTGTCCAGAGAAACTTCTAAAACATCCTAGAACTACCTCATTCTGAGCTTTA
This sequence comes from Stercorarius parasiticus, assembly GCA_013396915.1. Lineage (NCBI taxonomy): Eukaryota > Metazoa > Chordata > Aves > Charadriiformes > Stercorariidae > Stercorarius > Stercorarius parasiticus. The sequence goes on along the minus strand of VWZL01002566.1, from coordinate 436,318 downwards.
CAAACTATTTCAACAAAACACAAAAGCTCTGTTTCAGAGAGAAGCCAGGTCTTCTACCAAGAACCTCACTAACATGAAGTTGTAATACCTGAGTCCTTGTAAAATACAGCCTCTGCTGCCAAGACCACCATTTCAGCCATACACTGGGGTGAATTATGACGCTGGAGTTTGCTAATGGCAATGCAGGCAGGGTAGTTGTGTGTGAGAGAAAGGTAGTCAGAACGTGACACTGTCATGCATTAACTGCAAGAACACAGAAGAAATTATCTACAAGCTGAAAAAAAAATAGTCATGGGAGAGAATTTAAAAGCAGGCTAGAGGAGTGCTGTAGTTTAGCACTTAAACCCAACAAATTGTAATGGAAAATTCAATGGGACTTCTGCCCCTAACCCTCTTTGCTCTTTTAAATTTTCTGTCCTAGGACAAAAGGTTGTTTCTCAAGATACCTTTAGGAATAATAATTATAAACACAAATACAGATTTGACTTCATATCTTAAAAGAAGATATCTAGCTAAAGCAAATCCTACTTTTCAAGTAGATTAACATATTGATTTCATACCCTGCTTTAAAGGAAAGATAGACTAATCCATCTATAGGGCATTATATTGGGCAAATCCTCACTTTATCTGTATTTTGTTGCTTAAACAAAATTAGCTATGTGTCTGTAAATTACTCTAAGTTTTAGTTGTTCTTTATTCAAAAATATGGAAGTCTCTGTAACTTGTTCGTATTTAGTAAAGGATTAGTTTTAATACACAAACAGTGGTTGATGGCATCTGAGAAGTCAATAGGAACTGTGAGGAGTGATGTACAAATACAGATGAAGAAACTCTCCTAAACATAAAGGATTCACCACATTGACAACCTTGTTATTGGCACTCTGCCTAAATCATAGCATCTATAAAATTCTTTTTGGAAAAGTGCTAATAAGTAGTTAGGATATCACATATGATTATGAAATGCCGATAACTATATTATGATTTTAATATTAAAATAGGAGCAAATTACCAAAAAGTTGTCAAAATAGTTTTAAAGCAGGTGGACCTACATCAGTAACATTTCACCATAGTGTTGCAAGGTAAGTACCACTGAATTATTGGCATCTGCAGGGGTCAAGGCGGGTGCGGTGATCCATCTGTACAAAGGTAGTTGCTAGGTAAAAATTTGAAATTATGTCACTTTGTGTGTATATATGTATGTGTGTATATACATGTATAAATATGTATATACATATGTGTATACTTATGTGTGTATAAGCATATAGATACATATATGTGTATATGTATGTGCCTAAATATATATGCATCTATGTGCTTATACACACATATGCACATAAACATATGCATGTAGAGATACATGCATGTAAATACACATATACATAGATGCATGCATATATACACATGCATACATGTATACATGCATGTATACACACATAAGCATATGCATACACAAATATATACATGTATATGGGTATATGTCTGTACATAAGCATCCTGGTTTCGGACAGCAGCAAGCAGCTGCGTGGTGTTTAGTTGCTGGCTTGGTTTAAACCACAACAATATGTATACATAGGTATGCATACATGCACGTATAGGTATATCCATGTATGTAAATATCTATGCATATACACACATATATATGGGAAATATATATATATATATTTCCTATTGGAAACCCTTTTGTATCTTTACAGAACAGAAACTGATATTGTTTCCCCTGGAATTTGTCTGGTAAGAAAGAAATACATTGCATGCATTTTCTTCTATATTATTCCAGCCTTCCATCACTACCACCTCCAATTTCTGTACTTGAGAGGAAAAAATAATGGATATGAGGAAACCACAAATAACAAACGTAAAAACCTTATTTTCTTCTAGAAAATGGGCAAAAGTGACTGTAAATAAAAGACCAGTGTATATACTTAGATATATAACAGTACTTATTCTCAAAATGTGATCTTCCTAAATTTATTATTTCTGCAAGAAAATATGACAGCAAGAAGCCAGATAGAAGCAGATAATGGACTATCTTCAAAGAGGATCCTTTTATTCCTCACACAGCAGTAGGTGATAAATAGTTCTAATGTCAGTGCTTACTATTTTTTTTCTCGTTTTATTTTTTCCTTGCAGCATATCTCAGATCAGAGACTAATAACCCCCCAAGATAAGATACCTTGACACAGCTTCTTTCCATCTCCGATGGCTGAAGCTATCAAACATCTGTCACCAACAAGAAATGGGTAAGGATGTAGATATTTTGCTCCTTGACAAGTGTTGCATTTTTTCAGATTATTAAAGAGAAGAGACTGTTATAATGAGATTTTTCTCACAAATCTGTGTTTGTTTTGGGCTCTTCCTTACACGAACCTTTCCTTGCTAGCTCTGAAGCTGTCCTACTGAACCTCAGAAGATGAGAATAGGCAAAGAGCATGAATATGTCCTCACCGAAGATGAACAGCCAAAGTATTGTTATGACCTATTTTTTACTTTAGAGATGCCTAGTGAACAACTGTCATTCTGAATTTTCACTTCAAATTAGTAATTAACTTGTCATTTTAGGGTCATCCCACTTTTAGGAGAATTTTTAAGCATCAGCAAAACCTCTTTGCAGCGAACAGGAGGAGGGCATCGACTTGAAAGACCTGATTATTGTTCATTCACTGTTCAAAGTCTGAGCTGTCTCTGATGATTCAGATAGATAAGAAGGATGTGCTGTTGAGAGGAAAACTTGGATTCAGTGCAGAACTCAACTGATATGTATCTGCAGGCAAATGTATTTACATTTTTTCCTCTGTGTTCTGTATGTTAGATGGGAGTAGTTTTTGCTTGCTTTGTAGCATTTTTTTGAAGACAAAATTTATGACTTTTCTGTTCATGGTATCATATTCTGACACTGCATTGTTTAGGGGCAAAGGTACACATATTAGATAGAAGATTTTTTGGGGGGGAGTAGGAATAAATTTTAATAAACCAATTCTATTTGAAAATGAAACAGGTGAAAATTGCCGTGTAAGTGAGGAGGGGACCAGTAAAGAAAGAGCAAATGGATATATTTTATTCCTCTGCAAATTGCTGAGCAGTTGATGGAAATTTTATACAAAAGGAAGAGAATCAGGAAACACTACAGTAAATCTGAAGTCATACATTCTTCTTAGAATTCAGACTGATTTGATAGAAATAAATGATTCATTAGGAAGCCATTTCCACAGCTCCAGCTATGAAAATACTGCTTTAGGTTACATGTGGGACAGTTTTGTATTAGTAGGTTCCAGCGTAGTAAAAGTCACATAGAAAAATTAAGCACAGTCATTCTTAAACCAGAAAGATTTTTTCTGTCTTTCAATTAAATCAGTTTCAGTTGAATCAGTTTCAATTGGAAACAGTAGTTTTTCTGTAGTTGAGACTACAGTCGCAAGGGTAACTGTGCTCAAATACCTGAAAAATTAAGAGCTGGACTGTAATAAAGGGTTAACAAATACATCCACCAACTAATCACTGAACAAAAAAATATTGAAAAAAACTCTTTCAATTTAAACTCTTTCAATTTAAAACAGTCACCCTTCGTCCTATCACTACGTTCTTTCCTGTAGGCCACCTTTACGTACGCCACTATAGGGTCTCCCTGGAGCCTCCCTCCAGGCTGAACAACCCCAACTCTCTCAGCTTGTCTTCATAGGAGAGATGTTTCAGCCCTCTGATCATCTTCGTGGCTCTCCTCTGGACTCACTCCAACAGGTCCACCTCTTATGCTGGGGGCTCCAGAGCTGGACACATTACTCCAGGTGTCTCACCTGGACCGGAGTAGAAGGGCAGAATCACCTCCCTCGACCTGCTGGCCGCGTTTCTTTTAATGCAGCCCAGGATATGGTTGGCTTTCTGGGCTATGAGTGCGCTTTTCTTGTTGCCCTTGACATCCCTGGCCAAATTTAACTCTATCTGGGCTTTAGAGGTCCTTTCGTAACCTGATCCCTGGCTGCTCGGACAATTTCTCTCTATTCCTCCCAGGATACCTGACCTTGATTCCACCCTCTGTAGGCTTCCTTTTTGTGTTTGAGTTTGTCCAGGAGCTCCTTGTTCATCCATGCAGGCCTCCTGGTGGTTTTGCCTGATTTTCTCTTTGTTGGGATGCATCGCTACTGGGCTTGGAGGAGGTGATCCCCGATTATTAGCAAGCTTTCTTGGGCCCCTCTTCCCTCCAGGGTTTTATACTATGGTACTACACCAAGCAGATACCTGAAGAGGCCAAAGTCTGCTCTCCTGAAATCCAGGGTAGTGAGCTTGCTGTGCAACCTCCTTGTTGCTGCAGGTATCTCAAGATTCCACCATCTCATCAAGGCTGCCCTTGAGCTTCACGTTCCCCACCAGCCCCTCCTTGTTGGTGAGAACAAGGTCCAGCATGGCACCTCTCCTCATTGGCTCCTCTATCACTTGGAGAAGAAAGTTATCATCAATGCATTCCAGGAACCTCCTGAATTGCTTATGCCGTGCTGCTTTGTCCCTCTAAGATATCAGAGTGGCTGAAGTCCCCCATGAGGACCAGGGCTTGTGAATGTCTGTCTGTCTACAGAGGCCCTCATCTGTTTGGTCTCCCTGGCTGGGTCTCCTGTAGCAGATCCCCACTGTAACATCACCTGTCCCTGCCCTGCTTTTAATCTCAACCCATAAACTCTCAGTCAGCTCCTCATCCATCCCCAGGTGGAGCTCCATGCTCTCCAGACAGTCCTTGACATATGTCTGGGGCAAATCACTTTCCCCGTATTGCCTGAGAGCTATGTTTTTCTTTCTGTGGATCACTCACTGTCTTGGAAATCTGTAATTTTGCACTTTATCCTGTTGAACACAGGTGACTGCCAGCTTCTAGGCCAGGAAGAGACTGGATGGCTCAATTCAGTCCAACTAGTTAAAATTCATTTGGCAAGCTAAGGAATACTACCAGGATTCTCTGATCACCCACAACTTCCTTCTTTTAACTTCTAGCTGCTACTTCTTTCCCTTCCTGGGGAGGAGTGGTTGAATTTTTGTGTTAAAGATAAACTGCTAGCTTAATAATGGCTTATGTATCTTAGATTACTGACATTGGTGGTAACTCAAAACTCAAAGTGCTTTTTGCATTGGAGGTTTGTAGTTACACATACAATGTAAGGAAGAAGAAAAGGGTGGTATGATATATTTAAGAGAACCCCAGTGAGCTTAATAAAAAAAAATGACAAATTAAATTAATAATACTTTTAAAAGTAATTTTTAAAATAAATCTTAATGATGATTTTTCTATGATTTATGATTCACTGAGACACCTCACTTGTTAGTGAGAGCATTTTAACTGCTCCTGGGATCTTCAGGAAGACTGAAGACGGAGGAATTTCAAAGATTTCGTAGGCTTACTGGTTTGAAGGATATATTAAATCTATTCTCCTTTGTATAACACAAGCCAGAAAATTTCACCAACTAGCCACAGTTATTTTATCTCTAGATACTTTCCAGAGGGTGATTTAAAATAAATGCCTCTATCTCTGGTTTGACAAATCATTTACACTAAATACTTCAGTCAAAGGTTTGCTGGCCATCTGTTCTTCCTGAAGTTTACATGAAATGTCCTCTAGTTATAATTTGCTGGTTACACTCTGGTTGGACCAGTATGATCTGGCATCTGTTACTTTTGATCTTAGAATAAAAGATGAGCTTTTTTGTAACAGGAATGCTTGATGTCTGAAGTCTTATATGGAGATGGTCAGTAAGAATTTAAAATTAAATTATACTCTCTTAAGCAGATGTGATGTTTTGAATGAAAAGAAAGAAATTGCTCCCACAAATTTGATCTTCTACTGGAAACTGGTTACCTTGATATCTGTTTTCAAGTGATTTTCTCTTCAGGAATATTTTAATGGTATTCTTTCTTATGACAAAATTTACCTCTGCTATTCTCTAGACCGATTAAAAAAAATTCTCCCTGTTCAAGCTGCAAGAAGTTTGTCATGTAGCTGTTGTTTTTGATAACCACCTGAAATGAAACCTGAGTGAAGACTGGCCTATGTGAATAAAAGCTCTTGAAACCCGTGAAGGAAACACAGAGTTTAAAATAAAATTAAAACCAATTATATCTTTTATAAAAGTAGTCACTCCTTTCTAACTTCAACAAGATCTTCATGAAAGACAAACACCCTTTATCTTTTGAGATAGGAATCCTGGTAAGGAAGGCCTTCTCTGTAATTTTGGTACTATGTGGCAGCTAAACAAATAGGTTTGTGAATGGTAAGCTTCAAAGGGTCCACTCTTACAACCAGGTCTAAATTTCTGTAGACACATGGCAAAGGATAATTCTATCAATGTTTTATACATCAATAACTACAAATACATGTTAGGCCTGTTCTATGGTCTACTTCACCTCTTCAAGCATATGCAGTCTTTTAACCTATTTTTTTAAGGTAAAACTTTCTAGTATGTTCTACATACTCCAAAAATTTAAAAATATATGTTTCACAAGTTATAATGATAATGAGGAGAACTTATTTTATTACAATGAGTAAGAATTTCCTGGGATTATTCTTTGCTTCTTTTTTTTCTTTGGCATATTTACAAAGCGATTTGAGAACAGAATATTTAATGAAATGGCAAGTAAATTTTGCTCCTGAGAAGCTTGAGCATTTTTTTTTTAATCAGTAAATACCAATAAAGAAGTCTGTGAATATCTTTTCTACTGGGAGTATCAGCTTCTGTGTTTACACTTGCACACAGGAACTGCAGCTTGGTGATGCGTGCTGCTCAGAAACAGACACATTGTGTTGTTTTTATTGATAGCACTCGAACACTTTTTCACTTCCATATGGACAAAACACGTCACAGACTGCCAAATCCTGCTGTGTGCACTAGGTTGTAGACCTAGCTCTGATATTGCTTTCCTCATGTCTAAAGTAACTCAAGCACATTCTCCACATGAATCACACTGTCTGTGTTGCTTCACTGGTTTGAAGTGTGACACAGTATATATATCAAATGCAATTTAGATGGTGTGTTTCGATATTTCATTGGCACAGGAGCTAAGAACAATAGAATCGCCATAACAGAACAGAACCAATGGTCCATCTAGTCCAGCATCCTGCCCGAGGCAATGGTTGCACGCTTCAGAGGAAAGCACAGAGGCCTTGGCATGAACACAAAATTTAACCATGGAAAGAAATTGCTTTTTGATTCTGTCTGTTGCCCAACTAATGCTACAAAGCATGAGCATTACTTGTCCCTGTAATTGTTATCCTAGTCAGTGGAACTGTGCATGATAGTCTAATTTATAAATGTCTGATCCTTTCTTGAAATGTCCCACACAATGTTGTGAGGGTTACTGTGAACATAGATGCAGTGTTGCTGAGATTAAGATTAATTTTTTCTTTCCATTTATTATTTTTTAAGTGGGCAAAAGATCTATCAGTAGATGGTGCTGTTGCAGAAAGCTATGTTCTGTACAACACAACGTATGGGCAATTAATTCTTTAAAGGATGGTTTATTGTCAGATGTAATGCAGTCCCTTTGGTTTAATGAAGAGAATACCAGAAAAGTTGACTTTCTTTCTTAAAGATGGCTAATTTATACATTTTTATTTCTTAGTTTCAGCTGTAGCTCATGGTCAGTGCCCATGAGCTAGCAAACATTGCTAGCAAAAATGTTATGGATAAGTCATGTGGCAGTGATTTTCCTATCTCGAAGTGGATGAATATAAATTTTGTGTTCAACAGACTAAGCAGATTATCTCAATATTTTGCTATGCTATAGCAATGAGTGATAGAACTCTAAACATAAAGATTTACTCAGAAACATGTGTTTTCTACCCCATTCCTGTGCTGGAGAAATTCAAAAGCATATAATACCATGTATCATATATATTTAACAAGTTTTTACTATTATTTGGTTTTCTAGGTCCATGGGTCTCAGACCTGCGGAATTAAAGGGCAGAAGAGGAAAATGTGGCAAAGGCAGGCAGCAGACAAGAACTCAGAGAGCATAGAAATTCACCAGAAATTCTCAATAAGCTAAAATAGTGACAAAGCTGATGACTACTGGGCATTACTGAATATCTGGTAAATTAAGTACTTCGACAGAAGACCTCTAGGTTGTAGCTATTCCCATCTGGTTACTCTGTTCCTTTAGAAGGGGCTAAACGCCTCATCCTGCTGTGTCGTCCTCCCTCTACAGTCAGCACAAGAAAATGTCAATCTGTCTTCTCTGTCCTCCCCCAGTTCAGTAAATGATCAAAAATCACCAGTGGATTAATTTGAAATGAGTGCCTGAAGGACAAATGTCACTCCCTTCAGCTGATACCACCGTGTAACAACTTTGGGGAGAGGTGTGGGGCAGGTTAATGCCTTCTACACTCGCTTGAAGTGCTGTTGGGGGATCCAGCAGAACCCATGTGTCAGAGTCACATATCCTGGGACTCACTAGTTTATTTCAAGATGAACGCTTGCTTGAATAGCAAGCTGGTGAAATGGGAGAAAAATCCAAGTATAGGAACACAATTTGAAATATAAATCCAAAATGTTTGTAATCAACCCTCTTTCTCCACTCAAAGAATCAGGGAGATGCTAAATTATTGCTCTGTATCAAGTAGAAAGATTGGAAAGGAAAAAGAAAAGTTACTAACCAAAACTAGTGCCAGCAGTTATATAGACACAAATTAGCAAGATGAAAGACATGTCAAAATTACTGTAAAAATAGCAGCCAATCTGCTTTAATTCATTCAAGTCACAACTGTGAAAATAATGATTATCAAATTCCCTAACATTTAGAATTCACAGTTTTTCTAGATGATCTAGAGACAGATAGCATCTGGTAGTAACAAAGTTAAAATGAATAGAAGAATTAGAGTAATTAAACTCTGAAAAAACTAAGTTTACAGAATAGACACAGAATATGTGAATTTCATAATCTGCAATAAGGGATGACAGACAGTGAGTTTATTCATTGTTTTCTTTCACTGTCACTGAATTCACTGTCACTGAATCTTGGCCAGGGAACGTTCAATGAAGTCTAGCAAATCTTCACCAGTCACAAGTTCTCCCCAAATACTGACTTTGTGTCATATTTAACAGATAATTTAGCAGAACAGAACTAGTGGGAGGAGACATTTAAATGATTTGTAGATTTGGTTTGGACAAGCCCCGGAAAAATGAGTGCTAGACAAAACTTGTTAGATCTATTTGGACTGCACATCTCATAAGAAAACATACAGTAACTCTTTTTCCAAAAACAAAGTAAAGTTTGATTTTGATTCCTAACAACGTGGGAGATACAGAAATGTGAACATCCTTTCCTCTCTGGTATACAAAAAGCTTTGGGATGTGTATGTGCTAGTTTAGGCATCTAATCCTCTAATCTAGGTTCGAAATCTTAAAACATGGGCAGATTCACATCTGCATTTCAGGTCACATTTGTGTAAATCACAGAACATGTATTTCTTTATTCCCCTAACAATCCCTTAACTATCTTTATAACAAAGTAAGTCTTATCAAATTTTTGCTAAATTCTTTTTATCTGTAATAACTTTCATCTTCTTTCGCTTTTCCATCCACTTCTCCCCACAAACACACGAAGTAAGGAGCGTACTTCATCTGATCCTTTGAACACATATATGCATCCCACAAAAATCATATTCAGTTTCACTTACAGGCACTTTTTAGACACAATAAAAAATGTTCTAGAAATATGAAGTTTAGTACAAAATTGACCTTTTCTCATACTTTTTTTCTGGACACTTTCCCTTCTTCTAGCAAATACTGAAGGTCTTAAGTAATCACTTCAGATGTAGAGTCACTCCCATCTAAGGCTGAATTTTCTAGGGCCTCTGCAATGTACTGTGAGTAGATGGGTTATGACCTTAGAATATTTAGAAAAGACCATTAGAGAAAACTTCACTTTTCATTTTGTGCTATGATCGTAGTTGGAGAGCAGTTAAGAACACTGTAGACCAGATTTCTTTATTAATAGTCCTCATAAGATCGTAGTTGGAGAGTAGCTAAGAACACTTTCTTTATTAATGGTCCTCATAAGATCTGTGATTTTTTAATATGTATCTGCAAGATTTTGCAGACACAGAAGTTTATGTGGATATGGATGATGTTTTCAAATAAATACGTATAGCAGTTTTTTGATTAATTTTATTCTCATAAAGGGTTATCACTGATCTGAACTACAGTTTAGTTTAAACTATGGTCTTCTGATATTTACAGAGATACAGATAATAGACTGCTACTCCCCAGGGTATCCCTCTGATTAAACTGTACATATATTACTTTTTTATTAGCTTACCCAGTGAAACATTATTTTTACATCAAAATTCTTTCTAAATCTGAAGCTAGGGAGTCCCCTGGCTTCAGGTGATCTTGATAGTCACACGCTTATTATGTAAAAATCATGTAACAATTAGGTGTCTGTTATAATTTTGCTAGTGACCCCATTCTCTTAAACCATATGGAATATCTATTTCCCAGATAAGATTTCAGAGCTGGCATTTTTTGTTGCATCTTTGTGGTATCAAATTTAACGTATGACTTAACATTGGGGATTTAATGTGATATTTATGGAAGGACTAAGCCTTCACATGACTGTTACTGTGACTGAGTTCCAGAGGGATCTACTTGTAACAGCTTTCAGACAGTGAAATCTGACTCTTATAGCAATGTTCAAATAGCTATGGCGCTTGAATGGTGGCAACTTCAGAGCTTTTGCAAAGATTAGATGAGCTTCACTGCAAACTCCCTTAGTTGACATGGCACATTCCCACATAGCAGAAATACTGAAGCTGACCCTCACCACTGACTTGTTCCACAGTCAAGATATTTTATTGCCACAATTATTTAATTTCAACTTATGTTAGCAGTTACTGTGCACATCCTTTATCTCCTTTCCTCCTCCTTCAACATACAGAAGACAAATATTCTGACCACTGTTATGATTCAGATTACGACTTGCGAAACCACCTTCCATATCATCTTTTCTCCTTCTGTTTAAAAGCTTTTGAAGTTCATCATTAGTTTTCAAGAAAAAAAGGAAGAATGTGATGAATATGTTCTGTGGGATAGGGGCATATGATACTCGCTTTCAATGATCAAACTCTCCCCATGTTATTCAGTAGCAATGATCTATAATCACAATAATCTATAGTGATTTCTTTATTTCTGATGTGCCTAGATCCTTCCATATAATGTTTTAAAACATGGAAAGGAAAATTCTGGCTTCTATGGGTCAAGAAACAGAGATCTTTAACTCCTACTCTTTTTTGAATTGGAGCCACTACTTTGCCTGACAGGATATACCTCTGGAATAAGGCATGTAAGTAACATACAGCAACACTTAGCCATCTTTAGGACTTATTTTCGTTTATCCTATTAGCTTCCACTACTGTGTTTTTCTCCAGGATAAGAGATTTATCCATCCCACGCATGCCCCCAGCCTAGGATTGGTAAATTTGTACTCTCACAAAAGATCCTTTACTGGTTTAAGGAAATAGTTTCAGAGTCCTGTTATATTAAAATTAAAGATTTTGCCTATTTTTAGATAAAGGGTTCTGCCATGGTGGAAACAGAAGCACCTCACTGGTCCCTTTTGGTACTGTCCTTTATCGGAATCACCCATACTTACACATGCAGTCACATAGCTGTTCTCACTCTTAATTTTGTACATTAATGAAAATGGAAAGTTACTTCAAACTTCAAGTTTAAATCAAAATTATTTTTAGTATAAATTGTATGCACAGAATTCTTTGATCCTCCATGACATCTTTTCATAGAGCATTAGCATAACAAAGAAGAATAAAAGCAGCTGGAAGAGAATGGTTAAGAATTTCTTTCCTGGAGAATTTGAAATGAGACATCTGTAGATCCCAAGGATGTGAGAGTGTCATTGCCTTCTGCAGCTATTAAAAGGACTTTCAATAAGAAGAGAGAAGAGAGGAGAGAGCATTGATAGTTTCAAATGTAGACAGTGGGCAGGATCCATATCTTGTAATTCTGCACTGATATTTTATATTAACTACCTATTGACTACTGTAAAGATTGTAGTAATGAATTTTATGCTTCTAAGAGGTCCACAACAGAAAAAGATCTCATCTTTCTGTTCTGTTGTAACTGCAGAAGTCTTCTTAGTTTCTCAGGAGTTGTGGTCAGAGCCATATAGCTTAAAAATGCTAATGCAACCACCTCAGTTGAGGAGCAGTAGTGGTGGAGCTATCTTGAATAGGGAATCAATAAACAAGTTGATTTGCTTTGCTGACAATATTTAGAGGACGTTTAGGGCAATATTTTTGTTTCAGATGCTTTTGTCATTTTTATTCACGGGGCATATCTCAGGTAAGTTTTACGAAAGCTGCATTCGCAATCAAAATGTGAGCTTCCTGTTGTTTGGCTTTGTATTGAATACTTGTTGTAAAACACCTCTGTGCTGCACAAGGTCTTAGTTTTATAACCAAGTGACCTTCAGGGGACCAATATACAAACAATGGATTTGCTGGCAAGACAGGTGTTTAAGATACTCAATGAATATTATCCTTAAGCAATGGTTATCTTAGCCGAATGATAAACTGTATATTTTTATTGGTTTATTATGCATATACAGCTATGGCTATGATTACACTTTGGTGTATAGCAAGAATATGCTAGAATATAGAATTAGAATATAAATATGCTAAAATGAATATGCTATTTAAATGAATAAATATATTTTTTGCAATAACAAGCTAACCTGTTACTGGAGACAATTTATAAATACACTAACGAGTATGCGAGGTTGGATTTAAGAAGAAAGTCCTACTGAAGAGTTCAAGAGAACATTGTTTTTTCTTAATTTCAGATGCCCAGTCTCTGCTGCCCATTTCAAATGCTACTGAACCATTTTCTACAATAAGCCAACTTTAGGGACAACTGAACTTCAAACCTTATGTCTCTAATGATATAATTAACAAATAAAATACCACGCAATACGTTCTCCTTCCTCCTGTATTTCTACACTGAAGCTTGACACACCATGTTAAACAGCAGGCTTTTCAGGTCATCAATCAGATGTAAGGTAGGTGAAGCTTCTTTAAATGCTTCTGATGAATTTTGTATTTGTACACTCCAGAAATTCAAGAATATAGCCAATTCATCGCTGTACATCCAGGAAAGCTCCTTTCAACATTGTAGTTTTCCAAACAGTAGGTGGAATAACAAAATTTCTTCACCTGGAATAGCAGAGTATTCACGGGGCAAGGGGGAAGGGGCTTTTCTATGGCTCCAGCATGAGCACAAACCTGTTTGTAAGCAGAATTTCCCATTCCTCTTTAAAAGAGCTTGCGTGCATGCAGTTAAACACCTCAGTATCCTATTTGAGAACATCTGAAGAGGACAGATGACGCTCAGAAAGCAAGCAGGAATTTGGCAGGGAGTCGGCAGGGAAATACTGTGCTTTTGATGAATGATGGCATTTCTGACAATATAGACTTCTTGTGCCTGATGTCAGCCCTTCGCTTTCTGCCGTTCATAAGAATTGCTGGGTGCACAGTGCAGATAAGTTCACTTCTGTGCAGAGGGGAGAATATTAAGTGAATATAAAGAAAGCATGCTTCATGGGAGAAAGATTTCATGCTTTTTCCAATTAAGCTACTCAGTTAAACTGGCATAGAACTGGTCAAATTTAAAATTTTAAGAACTGAGTTCCAAGCTGTATAAAATAGGATCTCTGCTAGCTGAGACTTATAGGAGCTTCATCATCCTAGGGCTCTGAGTCACATCACAGCCTGCTGTGTTAACACAAACTGAAATCAATGGCATTTTAATTTAATGTGTCAGATTGCAACCTGTGATGGCTAAGGAATGGACAAACTGCCATTTGTGGTGCTTCTGCGAGGGGATGGCAGCCTCCAGTCTAAGTGCAGAATGGATGGGTGGAGAAAATTGCTGTCATTACCCACCGCAGTGAAATCCAAGAAGGACCATCAGCTTGAAGCTTTATAGTGAATGAAAATATATATTTGACCTTGGCTATAGTGAACTTTCTTTGAATTTTGTTGAACATAGTATTGCATAAGAAAAGGAAAGCATACATCCCATGATGCCCCCTGTAACTTTTTTCTATTCTTTCTTCACAGACTGTTAACTTAAGTTTTCAACCATATGAGATTTCATAGCAAGACTCTTTGTAAGGAAATACAAAGGAGAGCATGAAATGTAACATGTTACTTACAGGGGGAAAGTGTAGTTCAATCTACTGCTACTACAAGGTACAGTTTAAAGCTCAAAGTATCTTTTCTGGAGCTTTCAGGACTCTAGCAGGAAGAAAATCAGTATCAGGTGGATTTAATTTGTCATTAACTGAGGCACCCGAGTCTTTGAAAAAAGACCCATCCAGAAGTATGATTTAAGTAAGCAGAGGAAACCATGTTTTCCCCTCCAATAAAACTCATCTGCCTGATCCATAATATATTTCTATCTTTCTTCTGCATAATAGGAAACATTATTTCAGAGATTAACAAACTGAATCACTGCAGACAAGGACTAAATATTTATTTGTACAGCACTCCTCATCCACATGCAAAAATATTTTATTATGGCAAGTAAGCATTACTACACTATTGCTATGAAATAAAACAAAATACTGATTTGTTCACTGTAATAAAGGAAGTAAATAATGGAGCTCAGGTCATCTGATTTCCCATCCTGAAGCCCTCTATACACTGAAGGCTTCAGCTATTTCTATATGCTATTAATATTCTTTATGGCTTCCTGAAATCCACCAGAGGTTTGTGTCCCAGCTTTCTGGCTTCAGTAGAAACACGTAAGAGGATACTCTCCAATGAGCAGTAATTGATCAAAAGCAAATACTTAGCTTCTGTAGTAGTTCATATTTTTGATTAGCTTGCAGCAGTAAGGCTAATTTAATTTCTGTGGGACATAGTACCATTTCTCAGGTTCTAAAGGAAAAAATAAATTAAACTTAATTGAAAGCACTGATACACAATGAAATCACATGTATAGCAACACATTAGAAAACATATTTTACCAGAGTTTCCTGTGTAAAAACTAACTTGATTGCATCAGACTGAACCACATTCCACAATAGGCTGTTTTCCCATTTTTGATCAAACTGGAATAATATTGTTTAATCTTATAAAATATTTTAGAATACATTCTCATTTTTAAAAAGCAAAGATGCATAGAGGATGAGATCAGAAGGAGTAATTAAAACCAGAGGCAATATCTGTAAGCATCTCGACTTAAAATGATCAAATCTAAAATGTTTTAAAACTAAAATTGTCAAGTTCATAGTTGCAAATACTGTTGAAAGGTACAAATTAAGTCATAGAATCGCCTAGGTTGGAAGGGACCTTTCAGATCATCTAGTCCAACCACCAACCTAACTCTGATAAAAACCATCACTACAGCATATTGGTAAGCAGTGTTTTTTTAATACCTTTTATATACTGTCTTTTAAATACCCTCAGGGATGGTGCTTCAACCACTTCCCTGGGCAGCTGTTCCAATGCTTAATAACCCTTTCAGTGTAAAAATTTTTCCTAATATCCAATCTAAACCTCCTCAACGCAACTTGAGGCTGTTTTGTCTTCTCCTATCACCTGTTACTTGGGAGAAGAGACCAGCCCCACCTCGCTACACCCTCCTGTCAGGTAGTTGTAGAGAGCAATAAGGTCTCCCCTCAGCCTCCTTTTCTCCAGGCTGAACAACCCCAGTTCCCTGAGCCACTCCTCATAAGACTTGTTCTCCAGGCTCCCCACCAGCTTCGTTGCCCTTCTCTGGACACGCTCCAGGACCTGAATGTCTTTCTTGTAGTGAAGGACACAAAACTGGACACGGTATTCGAGATGGGGCCTCACCAGTGCCAGGGAGATGATCACTTCTACACTGAACAATTTTAAAAGTATGCTAATACAAACTTTATACATGGATAGAAACTTTGTACATGGACAAGGCTAAAGTGATCCATATCTTGATATGTTGATTTAAAATTTCAGAGAAGAAAGATTTTCAAAGGTGAAAAGAGCCCATCCAAAAGAACCAGACCACTAATCTGAAGTTTATGACCTTACTAATGGTGATAAAGATTTAGATTCCATTGTTCTTAACTACTGGAAAACATATGCTATATTTTGTATTTTGTGTAAATTGTCCTTTGTTCTTCTGATGAAGAGCTATTACTTTTCATTTTCACCCTTTCTTATATTGACTCCTGATATCTAAACCACAAGAGGCACTAACTGTTTGTGATAAATAACCACATATTCAGAAGTGGCAAATCACCAGGACAATCATTTAACCAGACTCCAGAATCAGATTCAGTTCTGATGTCACTGGGTGTGTTGTCCTCAGTGTTATGCTGATAGCATTCCCTATTCTAAAGAGCAGACAGTCCAAAACTTATACAGAATTTTATAATGAGACACCAGTGAAATAAATAGCAAACTGAAGTTATTTTACTGCACATTAAATAACTAACAGCTGGAATAAGGAAGCCAAAAAAACCCATAAACAAACAAAAAAAACCCACAACAACAACAACAAAAAACCAAACAAAAAAAAGCATGAGAATAAAAAATACATTGAACAAGCAAACACAATGTATAAGTTGTATTTTAAGTGAAATATAGATTAAAACTCTTAGGAAGCTATAAAACTCTTGGAAGGATCTAATGCCCTTTTGACAAATAAGTGAAAAAAACAGTGAAATATGGCACCCCTGTACCCAAGCTGGAAGGTTTGTTGGATGCCAGCCGCCCCTTCCATCTGTCCCTCTGGCCTGTCTTCATTTTGGCTTTTTAAATTTCTCTGACCTTTCCTTCTGCTTTTCCTTTTTTGTTTGCTTCCTCACCAGTTTCTTTATGGTATTTCACAATATTGAGCTAGAATAGACTCTGAAAGTACAGTCACTTCCTAGCTCACTCCTTTTTTTCCACCTTGAAAAAAAGAAAAAAAAAAGGAAAAGTGAATTAAAAAGAAACAAGGTGGGGAAAAAAAGTGTTGGTTAGGACTTTGTTTTGTTCAGAGCAGTTTTTCCAGAAGCAGTTCTTGCACTACTCACTTTAGAAGACTTTCTTGCTATAGCAAAGGAAAAAACACAGAACATGGAAAAGATTAATGCCTACAATGCCTCCAAAATAACCCTATGTTTTGAGATGTTGTTAAGAATGTGGCAGGTCTCATGTCTTGTGAATACTTCTCATAACTGAGGCTCATCTTCTGTGGCAATATTTGTCCAAACTGGCATAAATTCAACGCCCTGTTAGAGCAAGCCTTGGGCTGCTTTGGGCAAAGTGCTTCTGTTCACACAGGTCCATTGCAGAGTGTTCAGAACAATAACCAGCCTTAACAAGTACTCATAAACAAAGATCTGTGTGCTGAGAAAAAGCCAGATATTCACTAGTAATTTTGCAGAGGAGAGGAGAGGAGAGAAAAAGATGAATCAGGCTGCAGTAGAAAGGTAAGTCCGGATTCAGGAACGTAGACCTGAGTTACATTAATGGCATTGCAGTACTTTTACAGTCATAAGTGATTTTGCCTTCACATTGTGTTTGCTGCCTGCGTGGCAGAAAAATTCCTAAACACTGCACTGTATTTTAGTTTTCCATCTCAATTTTGACAAAAAATCGCTGAGGTCCTATCTCAAAAACATGATGGGGATCCGTGACTTTCCACCATACAAACAGGTATTTCTATCTGCACACAGCTAAGCCAGGTGGAGACAAAAGTCCCAGTCCTCAAAGGCATTCTGATTACACCAACATGAGAGCAATCCTGACTTAATTATGTCTGCCTTTTGATAGGATCGGGTAGTTTGAGACGATGTAACATTGATGTACATATACTGTTTATGATTCTTGGACTAACTTAGTTTCCAGATATTTACCCAAAGTAGACATGTCCTGGATGACCGAGCAAATCGCATAGTTACTACAGCAGGACTCAAAGGCCTGGGAAAAACTTCTATGTAACATCAGATAATCTTTTAATTTACTACAGATACTGTAGCACCTATATGAATGATGCATTGGATGCAATGCAACCAAGTTCAAATCTTGCATTTTTTTCTTTTCTGTTTATCATCCTATTTATCTCTTCCTTGTATGTGGTGTATGACATTAATGGACATAAAAGGAGAATAAGTAAGTCTGTGCAACCAGCACCCCTGTTTCCTTCTCTGTACTGAGGTCTGGAAGAAGCCTCCTCTAGGGAAAATTGAACAGAACGATAAATACCATGCCAGCATGGACCGTTGGTGGGGCAGATCTGGAAAAGATGGAGCCAGAGCATCTGTCACTGAGTGCCCTACCCCATAGTAAGGACATGCCGAGGCAGTGAATGTACATACTTACACACTGAAACCATGGCATTTATGTATGCGGGGAGAAAAATCAGTTTTCACACATAGCTTTCCTGAGGAGATATCAAGCACTGAGCTGAGTCCTGAGTCCCTGGCACTGAACAAATTAAAGTAACAAAATGACTCCAGCAGAATTTATTTACAATGCTTCAGTGAGGGGAACCTATCATGATGCTAAACTTCGAGTAAAGGAGATTGCAGAAGGCATCTGTTATCATTTTTCTGGCTGCCTGACACCTCCTGTCGTTGTGAAGCAAGCCGAGGTCACTGTTTCTAGTGGAAATACCAACAATTGGAAACAAGACCTCAGGAGCCTGCTGCAACTGAGCTGTAGAGTTTTTCTTATGCTTGAAAGGTTGTAAAACAAGTCACAACCCTTCTGTCGAGGGCAGTATAGCATTTTCTGTGTTTGTTCCCGATACCACAATGCCACAGAGATGAACCCTACTCCTTGTGTGCCCACTAAGCCACTAAAGCATTAAGGCAGCAAATAAGTATGAGACAGGTGTGTTCATAAAACACAATTTTTTACCAGACACTTGTTGATCCCAGACAAATACCAAAGGAGAGTCTAAAGGTCTTCTTGCTCTCTAACATTTATATACTAATGCCTAAAAAAGATTTTGAGTAAGTATTTAAGTAATCTTGTATACCAAGGATGTGGTTGTCTGCAATTGTGTTGGAATTTGTCTATTCCTGCACATTATTGTCATTAGTGAAGATTTTTTAAATGGGAACATACATTGTTGTGAAGGCAATAAAAATCGTTTTGATTTGTACATGTGCTCTTGTAAAATGATATACTTATCTATAATTTTCTTCTGATATTATTTGTCACAGCAGCATAGCATTTACTCCTAGACTATGGTTTCTTTCCTTTTTTTTTTCAAACATCTGATGATATAAATGGTGATGAGGCTTTGCACATAAGTGATGTTTTTGATTCAGAAGTTTTACTAACAAAGTTACCAAAAAATGGGTTTGACTAAAACGAAACTTATTTTTCCCCTCATACTGTCCTCATATGAAAGTAAATAAATAAATAAATAAAAACATGCTCCGTTTAGACAAAATGTTCTACTCACTCAATTTATTTTATTTATTTATTTATTTATTTATCTGTGCATCTGTTGATTTATGTTCAGAACCATACAGAAAAAACACATGGCAATGAATGGTTATATTAAAAAACATATAAATGGTTCATTCTCACTCTTTTATCCCGCTGTTAGACTACTTGGCAAGGATGTAGGAGGATTCAGCCATGTGTCTTCCTTAGTCTGAAGCAATTTAAATCTACATCTTCTATTTTAATTCCCTGCAGAGTATCTGGGTAGGTTTCCCTCAGTCCCTTTGACTGGAGATATTTCAGTCCAGAGATGTATTCCTCCCATGATTCTTTAACTTGGATGCTGGGACATTTTTTTTTTTACTATAGCTGTGACTTATACTAGTAGATTGTGAAACTACCAGGACACAGGCATTGTCCCATGATTGTTTCCTGTTGAAGTGTTAATGTGATCCTTCTCACAATTTGGGCCTGTGTCAACTGCTGTCCTCCAGACCATTTCTCAGCACAGCTGGGATTAGCAGTAGAATCCTTCACAGTGAGCAGATGGGATCCAGCCACCATTTTTGGAAGATAAGAGAATTTAGCCATATGGATACAAGCTTTAATGTTTCTGTTGGTTGAGATCTGTGTGACTACCAGCATACTTCTAAACTTGAAGAAATATGCCAGATCCATGTGCCCAGTCAAGCTGAATGAGGAAAATGACCTGCTTTAAGGAGTCATCAGCCTTATGTCTCCCAAATTACAGAAACATCAATTTTGCCTGAATCTTTTGCAAAGAGGGAAGAGATGACAGCTTAACTCAATTTTATGAGCAGGCAAAATAAATATAGAAGACACATAGAGGTTGAGATCATGCCCCAGACTTTTTAATTTATATGTGGACAATTCTGCTCATGAAGGCTTCAATAGCCTTCCCCTGTTATTTTTTTTTTTTTAATCTGTTTGAGTGCAAGGGGATCTAACATATTAGATATCCTACACACTCTGTATACTTGTAAATGCAGAGTTTGAAAGTCACGGTCACCAATCACTCATCAGAGTCATTAGCCCTGTGTGACAAGACCATAAATATACTTGTTTGAAGACAGATATACCCTTTCAGTTCTTAAAGCATATCAATAAAAACTGCCTGTAACATTGTAAGCCAATGTCCACAGAAAAAACAGCTGAAAACCAGAGAGATGTAGTGGAATCAAAATGCCAGTGAGAAACTGTGAAGCATCCACAGATACTTTTGCTCTCTATTGCTTTGACTTAGTTAATGGTAATAAATTGTTCCTGACAAATGCTTTTCCTGAGTCTTGCCATGGACTTCCAGATAAGGTAGAATAAATATGCCTGAAAACACCATCACAAACAAGAGACCCTTTAGGAAGGACAAGCCATTGATTCTGTTATGTTTTCATTATTTTGACATTGATCAGAACAACAAGTGTTGTATGAAGTCTGGTGATACTCTCACATTTAGATACAAAACAGTGAATAATTCCTACAGAGATACGTATTGTTCTAGACAGCAAGGCAGAGTATATAAAGATGGTACTTGTTATAATGTAGGACCTTTTGAATTGAAGATTCTAGATTGCTTTATTTTTTGATTACTTTAATAAAATTAGCCTAAAAAAATAATTATACAGAGTATTTACTCATTCTTGTTTCTTCAAGACATTCCTACTTCAAAATTCTTGAAGGCAGTTTGAATAATAAATAGGAAAAAATGTTCTGTGAAAGTTGAAAAGAGAACGATTAACTATTTTCAGGATCTCAAGTTAAAATTAAAATGGATTTTATAGTAAGCATTTCAGTCCTCTGAAATATTTGCATTTTTTAGCAGCAGTGTGTGACATTTGAGACATGCTCCCAATGACTTGTAGAAGATCAAGGTTTGATTTACTGAAGAGGTATGGTGCCAAGGTCCTCTTCATATCTGGACCGCTCTCTTCAGTGAATGCTTGCATGACATGTTTGTTCTCAGGCACGCTTACTGCATCATGAGTCCTGGTGAAATCAAATAGGACTCAGTTCTTCCTTTCTGTTGAGTAGATGAAGTGGAAGGAAGAAGAGATTTGTCCCTGTCATCTTAATTTTCTAAATACAAAAGCAAGTTGTCCATCATAAATGAGCTGATGTGTTAAAGGAAATTAGAAGTTCCTGCAGCAATTTTGGTTGGTAGCAATAGTGACAACTAATACTAAATAATAATTCTAAAAGGGGCACAGCAATGTAATTTAATTAATTGCACTTTCTTTCACATTATCTTAATAAAAAACACCAATTTATCAACTAATTTAATTTTCCATTTAGTAAAAGCAACAATTTTTAGCACTAACTCCCAAAGTCATTGATGTTAAGAGAAATACTATGCGATAGCCATTATTAGTTAAGTACTGCTTTGAAACCAGCTTGAAATTTCCTAACATGTTTGGAGTATCATGAATAATACTTAATTTTTAATTTGGTGGAGTAATGACTTTTTTTTTTCTTCCATCTGAATTATATCTGCAGGGATTTAAAATCTTAATAGAGGAAAAGTGATGCAGCTTCCATTCACTACTGTATTTATTACAACATAGATCAGTCTAACCTCTAACTAATCAGAGTGTGTTGATAGAGATACATCCAAAGTTTGTAAACATGGCAGACATAACAGTGTTACATTCAGAACACCGAAGAAAACTTTAGTGGTTTTAAAAGCTTCAAGGGTAAATATTCAAAGACAATGAGGTGGAAGAAATTTTGGACTGCAAGTTCAGAGACAAATAATTTTTACTGCTACACAGAAATTTTCTATTTATATTTTACTTCTGAAAGAAAACTTAGTATCTTAAATACTGAAATTTTATGCAAGAAAATATTTTTTTTTGAAGATTTTTTTCTCTTAGGAAAGTCAAGTTGAAGTACTTGTTGAATTCTTCTGATGTTAATCTATAATTGATTGGAAACAATATTTCATTGTGCCACTGCCCAGGAAGGCTTAGATTACTGTTATACCATTTTGCCCCTCTACCTGCAGTATTTCAGTCAAATAGTTTTGGATGACTGAGCAGAAATTTCAGATTAACTTCATAGCTTCATTAGATCTGCTTTTTGCATCCCCCCTGTTTAAGCTTTCTCCTGCATATGGAACAGGGCAAGCTTTGTTCACTTCTGTATGGCACACACCCGCACAACTAAAGTAATAGTAACAACAACCTTAATTTATCATGACAATTGTTTTCATTTACCGTGTTAAAGACCTTTCTAAAAATTAAGACAGACTTTTTTTTTTTTAAATTTCCATACATTTTTTTTGTCCCTTGTATTTCATTCACAAATTCCTATCAAACTTGCAGAAAGAAATTGTAAAGTCCACAGTGGATAAACCAGCTGGAAAAGAAGATCTGAGATACAGATCCATTATTGAATATAACTCATCCAGTAGTTATGCTATGTGGATTCTTTCTGCATCTTATTTAATGTCATCTCACCTACGTGCATGGGTACTGAAATAGGTACCTATTTGTGTCAGCACTTTGCTTGAAGATGAGCAATAAGGACTACACCCCCACTACACTCCTTTTACTTTTCCTATATTAGTGGAAGTGAATTGTGATTTGGAAATCTTTACAGTGCATTACTGTATTGTAATTAGAACTACAGGGCAAATCACAGGGCATGGTTTTCACCGTAGTCTCAAACCACCCCGCTGTAATCAACTAGACTGATTCTGTCACATCCAGGAACACTTGCTGTGCAGAAACAATAAGAAGATTTGCATGCCAACACCCAGAACATATGTAAGCGCTACCTGCTTCATTGCAGAACTACTAATTTAGTGAAAGCAGAGGTAAAAAAAAATAATAATAATCTTTGCCATGTTAAACATGGGCAAGATCCAATTTTTTATTTTTTCCCCATGCTGACTTTGAAAGGCTTTTCTTCACTTTAGTGTTCCTTTCTAGACCAAGGCTATGATAACCGCAGCAATAGGGAACGCTAAACCTGCTGAGTAGAACAAAAATGTCCTTTTCCTAGAGGAACAAAGCTTATTTCATATCCTTCTACTCAAAATATTTTGTGCCCTTTGTGCCAGGCTGTGTAGACTAGTCACAAGGAAACAGCCATGAGAGGAGGTACTGAAGCATTTGGTGGTTGGGCATATTCCATTTACTTTCTGAAACACAGAGATCTCACTGCGTCATCTTGTTTCTGATCCTTCCAACAGCAAAAATTGCTGATCCTGTCTCTTGCAATCACTGCTATTAATGAACGACCTTCTTTACATGGAAAACATCTCCCTTCTTATACAGCACACAGCTGTGTGGCCAAAACACTGACATTTAAAACATGTTGATGTGGGGTGGAGGGAAGCACGGTTTAATTCTAAACCACTAATGTCCAATTTTAATCTGATTTAGAGTATTGTATGTGATTAAAACTGATTATAAATGAGAAGCTTCTACTTCGTTCAATCTACTTAATGTTTTAACCTCTACTATACACAATTTGCACTTTTCAATAATTCCTCATTTAAAGTCTTAACAAAGGGCTTCCATAAATCACCTTGCACATGTTTAGTTGTGCAAACAAGAAAAGAAATGACAAGCTGCCATTTGCCACAAGAACTTTTAGTTTCATTTGCTCATTTTACATATAGCCCATATATAATTTTGGGTGACTTAATCTTCCTCTTTTATTTGCCCTTTGTCATAGGAGAAAATAAAAGCCAAGGACAAAAGGGATCAAACTGCCAGATATTTTTAGTGGTTCATAAATGATTTAGAATCAGATTGTCCTTTCTGTACTCTGGGTCATAGAAAAGAGGGCGACATATCTGGTTGTGGCTCCCTTGTTCCAAGGGCTGCCCTGTGCAGAATGTGAGCTGACTACACCTTAGTGGAAGACCAGAAAAGCAGAAGAGAAGTCTAGCCAGACTTTCTCTGTCATTTATTTTCTTTCATCAGGACTATTAAAAGTCCAATGGCAAAGTACTGAATCCCTCATCAAAGACTTCTTAACTTCAATAAAGGAATTCTTGTCACTCAGACTCTTCATTTGCTCTTCAGTAAATAGCAGATACAACAAATTTTGGCCCCTATGAAACACATAATCTGCTAAAAGAAACTATCTCAATCTTCAGAATCTTAGCCTCTTCTGTTAGAGAAAGCATTATATTTCTTTTGGGTTTTCTGCCATGTCTACTTTCAACAGTTAACTTTATCCTCCATGTCATGGCAGTTGCAGACTCTTACATCTCTGCAATCTATTTTCAGCATTCCTAAAGCAAAATTCAAGCTTTGATTTTGAATGAATTTTACTATAGATAATACAGTTTATATACTGTAATTCAATGCTTTCATTTTTCTTCTCAGAATCTTGTCTCTTCAGCAGGATCCAGATTCTGCTGAAGATTCAGATGCATCTGTTTCAGTTTTGAAGTTGGTAAATCCTTTCCCTAGCATCATCATCACTCTTTGAAGTCCAAAGGGCAAAGGATCAATGAAATAAATTGAATGATCTGTTTTTCTAGACATGAAAATTAATTTCTGTATATATTCACTACTAGCATTTTAATATATGTAAAACTGTTGCAAAAAAATTTCCGTGTTTGAAAACACACCAGGTAAATCAGGCATGTGAGTGGGCAGGTGCCTGATATGCCCGGAGGGCACAGTTTGCAAAAATATCTCCAATAATTGCCTTAGACACCCACAAGGGGCAGATTCTTTGTATGTGTTACCCCTCAGAGAGATTCACATGTTCATACTTGCTGGAAGCTAAAGGCATCATCCATGGCTGACTACTTCCCAGGTATACTAAATATCTGACCAGTTTTCAGTGCTTGAAAAGCGGGTGCTTCTGAAGCAGATATCTGGTACATCTGTTTAGAGGCAGACGAATCAATAAGACAGTGCCTCCTGGGCAGGTAACTATTCTGACCTGCTTGAAAAGGAGGTCACTGTCAAGGGTGCCTCCAAGGCATACTCTGTTCAGCCAGCATGCACACTGGATTCAGAAGCTGGTGGCATGGCAGGTTTGTTTTAAAATGAGCTACTAGGCATGTAACTGGACTCAGAACTGCAGGGAGGAAACTTGTCCAGGCAACTGGTCAAGTCAGTCTGTCGTAAAGGTCACATAGACTGTGTAATAACAAAAACCTCATCACAAGACTATATAATTCCTTTCCATTTTGCTCTTTTATTTATTTTGTCTGCTTTACCCTTTCTTCTCTCTGCTTCACAATCTATTCCCCACAGTGGATCACAACCTCAGCTTAGATAACCTAAAATAGATTCACTGTGAGGAAATGACAGTTTTCTATAGTCTAAATCTACTCTTTCTTCAGTGCACCATGCAGAACAGGTCCAAGCCCCAGTGTCGCTGGGAAAACCTCTGAGCTGATTGCTCCATGCTGGGGATCTGACACCTGGGTCTCCAGCAGATGAAAAGCACAGCAAAACGCAGGACATTTCTTTCTCTCCTCCATACAGTTAAGTGATATGTCTGGGAATGGCAGGTTGACAATTTAAATTAGCCCTGTGACTCTGTAGGACTCCCCTGTGTCTGACTTAGAGCCTGCATATCCTCACTGAAGTATCATAGGGAGAACATAGGAAATGGGGTAGGATTAGTGCCACAATATACTCTTGGCAAAGACAGGGCAAAGCATAAGATATGATATGTTTCTCCTTGGTAGATGGCAAATTGACATTTTTACATTGCAGAATCAGTAATTACACCATGTTAAACTAAAAATTACACCACATTAAAAATTTTCCTGTGAAAGGGTTATCAAGTCTGCACAGAGTGAAATAAAAAGCAGAGACCCGCACACACACATGCAAAAGTTTAGAATCATTTAGAACTCCATATTTTGGTTACTTTATGATGTATGTGATCTGGTGCCTTTTATTTACTCCTGGCCATCAATCAAGAGTGACTGCCTCTGTGCAATTCTATCCTCATTGTTTATAGACTAGACCAACTGAAGACTTGCTACATCCTAATTGCATCCAAGTCCATTGAGAAACATAGTGTATTATCATTATTTTTATAGAATCATAGAATGGCTTGAGATAGAAGGAACCTTGAAGACCATCTAGTTACAGACCCCCTACCATGGGCGGGGACATCTTCCACTAGACCAGGTTCCTCATTGCATTGAACACTTCCAGGGATGGGGCATCCACAACTTCTCTGGATGACCTGTTCCAGTGTCTCGCCACCCTCACAGTAAATAATTTATTCCTAATATCTAGTCTAAAACTACCCTCTTTCAGTTTAAGACCGTTACACCTCGTCCTATTGATACACTCGCTGATGAAGAGTCCCTCCCCATCTTTTCTTTAGGCCCCCTTTATGTACTGGAAGTCCACTATAAGGTCTCCCTGGAGCCTTCTCTACTCCAGGCTGAACAACCCCAACTCTCTCAGCCTGTCTTCATAGGAGAGGTGCTCCAGCCCTCTGATCATCTCCGTGGCCCTCCTCTGGACTCGCTCCAACAGGTCTATGTCCTTCTTATGCTGGGGCCCCAGAGCTGGATGCAGTACTCCAGGTGGGGTCTCAGCAGAGCAGAATTGATGGGAACAATCACCTCCCTCGACCTGCTGGCTACACTTCTTTTGATGCAGCTCAGGATTCAGTTTTCCTTCTCCTCAGCACTGCTCTCAATCCATTCTCTGCCCAGCCTGCATTTGTGCTTGGGATTGAGCTGACCCAAATGCAGGTCCTTGCACTTGGCCTGGTTGAACTTCATGAGGTTCGCATGGGCCCATATCTCAAGCCTGTCCAGGTCCCTCTGGATGGCACCCCTTCCCTCCAATGTGTCGACCATACCACACAGCCTGGTGTCGTCAGCAAACTTGCTGAGGGTGCACTCAATCCCACTCTCCATGTCGCCAACAAAGATATTAAACAGCACCGGTCCCAATACCGACCCCTGAGGAACACCACTCATCACTGCTTGCCACTTGGACACCGAGCCATTGACTGCAACATTTTAAGTGCGTCCACCCAGCCAACTCTTTATCCACTGAGTGATCGATTTGTTAAATGCATGTCTTTCCAATTTAGAGACAAGGATGTCATGCGGGACAGTGTCAAATGCTTGTACAAGTCCAGGTAGATGACATCAGTTGCTCTTCCCTTCTCCACCAACAGTGCATTGACATCATAGAAGGCCACCACATTTGCCAGGCATGATTTGCCCTAGTGAAGCCATGTTAGCTGTCACCAATCACTTCCTTATTTTTCATGTGCTATAGCAAAGCTTCTAGAAGGATCTGCATACATACATAATATTTTCTTTTAAAAAAATTACTACCTAAAATTTAATACCTAAAATTTCAAATAATTTAATACCTCGTATTTGATGTGGCCAAAAATGTTTCCCACAAATTGGGAAATGTTCCTTATGAGAAAACAGTTCTTAAAATGGAAATTGTAAAAGAAAAATGTCATTTATACATAATAACAAAGAAAAGCAAATTTTAGAATTACTGATTTTCTCTTCGAATTCCAAACTTTTTTTCAGCTAGAATGGAATGTATTTACATTTAAATAGCTATATGAAAGAAATAATGCTTTTTCTATTATAGAATAGAATTTTGTTCTATTAAATATTTAAAATGCCTTAATCTTAAATTTTATGTTGAATAGCTCGCTCATGGAAACTGAAGGGAGAGAAAAGTAGAATGGCAAACTTTGCATGCTGATCAAGGACAGAAAATCCATCTCTTTTGCACCTTTTTCCAGATTTCTTCCATGGGTTGCCATAGTTACCATTCAACAGATGAAGTTACTTGAAAGGCAGGTGAGCAGCGTGTTGCTCTATCTGCCCTTCATGTATTGCTATGTCTGCTCTTTTGGTTTCAGGCCACCTTCAAGTTCTGAGCTCTGCTCCCAGTACAATGCCAGCTCACCTAACCAGTAGGCCAAAACTGGTTGTGTTTTAGGTAGTTTCTACATGATAGGTTTATTTTGACAAATTGACGCTTCACAAATAAAGCACTATTGCAGTACGGTGGAATATAGGATAGACTTGCATATGTGGAAATGTAGGTACCAAAGCATATCCGTCTGTTGTGGCATAGTTGTTGGTTGCTCACTATTTTCTATGATGCTTTCAGTCACTCTCTCTCAAAATATTGTCCTGAATATAAACGCATTTTTAACTTCAAGGGTTCTAGAAGTTCACAAAGATCCTAACTCAAAATTCTTGTGGCATACTGACTTGAAAATGTTAAGATACCATTGTCCAACTGGAAATTATTTGGATTGATTCCTTGCCATGTATGGTTTTATCGCATTTGTTTATTCTATAGCCAAGGCATTTGATTCAAAAAGGTCAGTCTTTCCATATAGAAGAAGCTACATATGTATTTATTTTCATCTTTATCTACCCCCAGAAGCTAGTAGACGAAAGATATATATTACACAGCCAATAGGAAGGGTACCCAACCAGCTGCTCAATAGAGAATTTCCTAACACAAAAAATCATTTAAATAAAATTCTAATACCATTTTAATTCAGCAATCTTGTGATTTTATTCAGACACTTTGTGGTATATCACATGCCATTTGTCAGAAGCAGTTTGGAACTTTAAAAGTAAAACACTATACATGACACTTTTTGACCTCAGCTGCAAAAACTTTGTGTATAATTCTCCTACATGCTTCTACTCTGCATGACTGGATTAATGAGTACAAGAATAATAGGCCTCCAAGGTGATTTACATGCATTGATTAAATGTCAGCATTGAAATGCAGTAGGTTTTATTTCTACAGACACTGAGAACAGACGGGGAGATTGTAACCATTGGTTAAACAAGTTACTTATCAATTCTTTTTAGCATGTAATTACATTTTCTTGGTTTACCAAAAGGATACTCAAATTATAAAACATTTGGAAAGTTGTACATAAAGTTATTTAATTTTGCAGTTGCAAGGTATATTATTAGTTCTTTTAGTGTACAGTACAGTAAAGTTTGGGAGAACACTAACTTTTGCAATTCAAAATGTTCACGGGATAGTAAGTGAATGATATCAGAGGAAATAATATTAAAACCTTGCCTTGGTATAATTTAATAGAGAGACCATAAAAGTGGATTAGATATTTACCTCTTCAAAATATTTGAAAAATGTGAATATGGCATGAGAGAGATTGTTCAATTAAATCTCAATGAAAAAGTTAATTTTCTGTCATCACCAATATACATTAAATATCCATCCTAACTAGCATGACAAAGCATCTTCTAGTGAAATCTCCCAGGAGACCAAATAACCCGTGAGTGACAAAACTCCCTTCACAACAAATCAAATAATTTATCAGTGACCCAAAATGTTAAAACTAGTGCATGCTTCAGTATGGTGCTGCCTCCAGATTTCATCCCCAAACTATGCACAATGCATCATATGTCATATTATCCACAAGTGGCATGCTAAGTACAGGTTAAGTAGGTCCACACTATTACAGTCAGATAAACTCTGCTTTACTGGTGGTAGCAATTAAAAATTATGGGACGCTATTGGGTTCATTTGAATCATTTATGCAAATTCAAAGTGATGATTGATTCAAGTCTATGAAAGGATGAAGACTTAGAAATTTATATATATATACACTCTTTGTTTTTTCTTTTCCCTAATCAGTACAATTTAGCATGTACTGACTCAGCAAGGTGTTTTCCCCATCTTTCCATCCTGACTAAATCAGAGCTTGAGAAATTTTAATAGATTCTTCCTGTCACTATAGCTACATTATTTTGATCAAAGACCAAAAGAAGATATGTCACATCACAAGAAATAATAATAAAGAATACTGAAAAGCTAAGACATTCAGGGAATTGAGCTAGATAACTAACTAGAAGGCGGTTCATATCAGGTGTCTCTGAACCAGAAGAGAAACAGGTGGTAAAAATCTAAGTGTGCTTGTAGGCAAGAAAAAAATAGCATATTTACTCTCAAAAGATTAATTCAACCAGGATTTAAGATTGAGACAGCAGATGTGTACATTTTAAAAAGGGAACGTACACAAAACGCCATTAAAAAAGCAAACAACCCCCCCCACACTTAAGGCTGCATTGTTAAGAATTTGCGTATTGTTGAAGATTTGCTCTCCAGCTTGATAGATGATTAATAAGGCTCTTCAACAACTTATTATGTGGTTGTATGTATATACAACTACACATAGTAACAGTACTTCAACCATTGTATGTGGGCGTTGAAAAACATTCTCGTGTATCAGTATTACACAAGTTATTCCTGACTCACTTCAGAAATCACTCCGTCCCATGTTCTTTTCCAGCTCCTGATGTTTCTGAATGATTTTTATGTTGTTTGCTGTGGTGATGAATGACAATAAGAACAATAGACCAGATAGTCACATCTCCTGTAATGCCTGGTCTTTACCTCCTTCAGGGCCAGGATAGGGTCACGATCCCCAGTTCTGAGAGACTACTTGGATGGAGAAATAAGCATTACCACATCATAAATTTATTTTTAGCGTCATAAAAATTATGTGGGGGGATGGTGGGAAAAAGACAGATTACAGAGACATCAAATAGTTAATTTCCAGTTGTTCGGAAAAGAAAGAGGCTCCCTGAGGCTTATGCCGCATCTTGGTATTTATTGAACTTTAAGCTACAACCAACAGGCTGGTTAATAACAATTCATGCAGCTGTCAATCTTTTTGACCAATGCCATCAATATTTCACGCTGCCAAATAACAACAATTAAGAACCAGGGCTGAAGAAGCACCCAGGGCAAAAGTGTTTCTAACACTATAATGAAATTGACGGTGTAGGACAGACATTTCCAATGGGCATTCAGATAAAGGTTTTCCTGTGATTCTCTTTTCAAAACAGTATGAATCAGTGTTCTTTATTACACACTCAAAGCATTCATGCACTGGACAAATTTCATAATCTTAACCCATAAAACTCAAGTAAGTAAATGTTTTTGAATGCACATTAGTTAAGATAAACTAGAATTTTAGCCTGAAAGCAATGCCTAGGTTTTTATAAAGAGCAAAATTTTTCAAGTATTAATTGAGCATTTACAATTTGGTAAATGTTTACACTCAGCATTAGCTGAGATACCTGCCCTCCAGCCCAAATGAGTAAAAGCAACCAATTCTATAAATTATTTTTCCAAAACTTCATTTAAATGTTCATATTTCACTTTAAACAGATCATATCAATGGTTCTGCTTCCAATCATAAATATAGTCATAGGTATAAAAACTTTTTAGTGGTAACCAGAAATGTCTGAAAAAACGTATAAAAGGGAAAAAAGGATCTATGCTTCTCCCATATTAAATGATTGATTTTTTTTATTTTAAGATTTTATTTTAATTATATTCAAGTCCAGATACTTAAAAATATTTATTTAAGTGTTTTTAAAAGAATATTTTTAAAGGATGTTTATGGTTAGTATCTTCTAACTCTAGGTAGATAATACTATACAAGTTTACAAAGATTTTCAAACTGTATTAATTTACACGTTTCTCCAAGCCCACTCTTCACACCTCTTAAACAACCTCTATACCCAACACAAATTTCTGTATTTCTCCTGAGCTGTAACTTGAAGTTACAGAAATGACCAGGTAAGCTTAAAATAGTAGCCATGATATTCAATTTGGTATTTTTTTCTTTTGCAGAGAGTTCCAGCACAACTTTTTAGCTCAGATGCTTTTTATTTGATACCATCGAAGAAAAATAAGTTTTATATCAAAGTCCGTACTATAGACAATTTAAACAAACTCACAGGAGTGCAAACAACTTTGCAACTTCTCTGTGCTTTTAAAGGCGTAATATAAATCTCTGTCTTACATGCGTATAATGTATTCTGCAATAGTTTTCTTATATCACCCAAGGGCTATTAATCTTCTGGCCTATTGAAGCAAATGGAAGTTTAAATAAAAAGTGGTTTCATTAAAACACAGGAGAATATACATATATTACTAAGATGAAAAGAACAACAAACAAACAAACAAAACAAACAAAAAAATCTCCGGAAGAATGATATAGAACTCCACAAATATCTGGGAACACCATGTAATGAAAATAAGCAAAAAGGGACATTTTAAAGATGTGTGCTTGCATGACGATTACTCTTCAAATTGAAAAGATGTAAGCATCACACTATTTTAGATCTATTTTAAAACAGATTAAAGATTTATGTTACTTCCAAACAAAAAAGTCTCTACAAACCTGAAGAGACTTTGTGGATCCCAATTAGAAAAACTGCAACCGAGACAGGAGGGATAGTAACTGTCCTGTAAGGAGCACTTTGCTAATATTGGTAGTGTTGCAGTAGTAGTAATATTTGTAATTACGATGGTTATATGCATTGCACTTAACTATTATGTGTGTGTTTACAAATATGTCAAATAGGTCAGAATTGTAAATGGAAAACTAACAGTAGGAGATATGAATGTGAATTTACGAGACTTCCAGTAAGGATTGGGGGTCCCATGTTTTACATCGTATAGATGTTGTTTACCTCTTAAGTTTATTACTCTTTTTTGTTATTTTTTAGTTTCTACTAGTGTGGAATAAAATACAAAAATTACTAAATAATAGTGATTATCTACATAAGGAAGATCTTCCGGAGAAGTCTTCTTGCAGTAATAGTCATATTGATGATGTTCCTTTCCTAAATCTATACAAAGATCTCATCTGGGACCTGGGATGTACTCCTTAGTCTAACAGTACAAACACAGAGAAGATATCTGTAAATGTACAGGAGAGAGAGAGATTGACCACAAAACTCTAGTTTGAACTGGTGGGTTTAAAGTCATCATCACAATGGCAAGAATTGCTTATTCCCCAAGGGACAATATTCCTATTTCTCTTCCTGGCAGTCTGTAGTTGTTTTGTTAAACCTATTGATGTCTCTGTCCTCTTCATGGTTGTTAATCTTTGCTCCTCCTACGTATGTGTCTTGCTGACTTAAATACTTGGCTACTTGGACCTTAATCTCTTATTAAAACTGTGGAAGTTTTCAGTGGTAGGACTGAAATTCATTGGTTGGTTGGGTTTTTTTCCACATTTTATGTTTCATTCAACATGCAGAATGGGGAACTCTGAAACATTCATTTTTTTTGGAAGGGACAATACAAATTCAGTCACTCAAGAAAAAGGACTTTTTTCCCCTGATTTTATTTTTTTTTGGATGAATGATGCCCCATGACCCTGATCTGTCTTGAGAAGAGAGCCTATGTATAGGTATAATATGCAGAGGTCCTAATTCCCACTAACCATTCTTGCAGTTTCAGAAAGACCTGAAATGAAATGGGGGTTTTGTTGATGGAGGAGTCGGGGGAAAGCTTTTTTTTCTTGTGGAAAATTCTTTTAACTTGGGCTTTCCTGCTGAAATTTTCAATGTAAAGCAAATCTGCAGGGATGAGTGTTTCAAGTCTTCAGGCAAAGAGAAAAAATAGCAAATAATCATATGAAGTAAGAATTATTCCCACTCACAAATCTCTCCTACCTACAATTAAATCTCACAGTTAAAATTCAACTTGGGAATTAGATTCCCAGCTATGAAGCTTTAAGGAGTTGGGCTGGCTTTTAAAGACCTCTTCTGTAAAACAGAATAGGTGGGATGGACCAGAAAGATTGAAGCAAAAGTGCTGCATTTAGGGATGCAATTCTTCCTTTTTGATCTGTTTCCAAGGTTTGCATATATTGTGGTTTAACCCTGGCCAGCAGCACAGCCCCACCCAACTGCTCACTTGCTCTTTGCCAGAGGGATGGGGAAAATAATTGGAGGAGTGAAAGTGAGAAAAATCAAAGGCTGAGTTAAAGACGTGCTAGCAGAACAAAATAAGGAATTAATTCACTACTTCCATCAGTTGGCAGGTGTTTATCCATCTCCAAGAAAGCAAGTCTCCATCATGTGCAACAGTGACTTGGGAAGACAAATGCCATTAACTCCAAACATCCTCCCCTTCCTCCTCCTTCCCCCAGCTTTTATTGCTGAGCATGGCATCGTATGGTATGGGATAGATCTCCTTTTGTTCAGCTGGGGTCAGCTGTCCTGGCTGTGTCCCCTCCCAACCTTTTGTGCCCCCACAGCCTCCTCGCTGGTGGGGCAACGTGAGAAGCAGAGAAGGCCTTGACTCTGTATAAGCACTGATCAGCAGTAGCTAAAAAATTGGTCTGTTATCAACACTGTTTTGGTCAAAAATTTAAAGCAGCACCCTACAAACTGCTAGAAAGAAAATGAACTCTATCCCAGCCAAAACCAGTACTGCATAGAAACATTTACTGGTTATGACAGTGTTGGGTCCTAGCTGTTGAAAATATTTGTCTCCTCTGCCATCTTTCAAACTTGAAATACAAAAAGAGGAGGTTACCTTGTTATTTCCCAGCTGTCTTTGTGTTACTGTATGTGGATGATGCAATATTTCACATATTGTGTTAAGCATCTAGTTAACAAATACCTGTTAGCTGACTTTGTTTCCTAGGAAAGTGAAAAAATTAAAAAAAAGGTATTAGGTGCCTCAGGGTGATCTTTGAGAGTGAATCTCTGTGTTCATGTTGAAATGAGTTAAGACAACCCAATGTGACTGAGGACAGATATATTCTGAATTTATAACACTGGATGTTGAACTGGATGTTCACTTTTATTGAACAAGGAAATGGTGAAAGAACATGAAGACGTGGTAGGTTGCATGCGGTTTAGGGTACAAAGCAAAGTTTTTTCACAAATAACACTATGAACATTTTGATAAGTGTACTATTTGTATATCCCCTTTGTCCAAGTGAAATACCAACATTTCAGGATTTCTTTCGGACTACCTTGCATCAAGAAACAGCACATTGCATGGTGCATTAAATTGAACTCTTGGGGCATTGGGTCAGCAAAATGTATAATTTCCTCTCTGGAGCTGGAGACCAAAATCTAGAACTTACCAACCAGCACTCCATAGAACACATTTCCTACTAAGTATTCTGTTATTAGTTATGGGGCAGAAGAAGGTTTCTCTATATGTGCAGAATCTGTTAGAAGATTAAAGGCAATTTGTCTGCCCACACAGACCCACAATTCAATAGAAATTACATCTTATCTTCTCATTGGGGAGGAGCCAGTGCTAGAGGAAGGGAACCCCACCAAATCAGTTTTTTGATATAGTAGAATAGAATGAGCTGAGAACCTGCAGAGAATATATTTCAAATATATATTCTTGCTATGCTTCAGGTTTGAAAAGGTTTGAAAAGCACTAGGTTTGAAAAGCCTTCATTAAGAAGTGCGCAGGGTCTAAACAACATGTATCTTTGCAAACAGAAAATCTGCAAAAATAAAACCACTAGTTTATTATTATAAAAAAGAACTGAGAGTTTTCTTCTTAGTGGCATTTTCAAACAATGATCTCCTGGTGTTTTATGAAAGCAATCTGGAAAAGATTATTTCCTTGCTGTACGTATAGTAAAGGCTGGTTTACAGCTGCTTGCATTGGTCCAAATTTATCAATTATGCCAATAGCAAAGTCAGCTATAAAAACTAAGATGGCAATTTCTGGAAGAATAAAGAAGAAGAAAAACATTTAGGATTACCCCAATCTGAGGAATCCAGTGTAGGATATTTTAGAGGAACATAGCTTTTTAATCCCTTTACATGTTATCTGATTCTCCCAAACTTTTTTACTGATCAGTATGCAATCCTGTTCTCCTTGAAAAGTTTAGAAAACAGGCACTAGTTATTCAGATTTTCAAGGGCTCAACTCTTCTATAATTAAGATC
Source organism: Stercorarius parasiticus (assembly GCA_013396915.1). Classification (NCBI taxonomy): domain Eukaryota; kingdom Metazoa; phylum Chordata; class Aves; order Charadriiformes; family Stercorariidae; genus Stercorarius; species Stercorarius parasiticus. The sequence goes on along the minus strand of VWZL01002566.1, from coordinate 400,169 downwards.
TGAAGTTGCTGCCACTGAAATGATACTACCTTTAGTAGGAGCTTGATTATATCAGGAATGATCTAATTTCGTTCAAGTGGGTTTTTTTTCTTTTTTTTTTTTCCCGGTTTGTTTGTGGAAGCATTAGGAATTATTTAACTGACAGATCTTTGTTCTTTGCATTCCCAGCCATGTCAGGGCCTTCTCAGTAGTGCTGAAAAAGTGACCAAAGTGGTTCTTATAGTTAAAAATAAAGACAGAGACTGTTTCTGCAGTATGCAATTTGCAAAATAATAGCCCCAGGTGACAGGAACATAGTGACAGTGGCAGACTGTACAGCATACTGAACAGTATAGTACAATATCTCAATTAAGAAAACAGCTGAAGGATACAAGGTCAAGTGCAGAAGAACCTTTTGTCTCTTCCCAGTCACCAGGATTAACTGAGCCACAAACTCCACTCTGTCCTCTGCTAAGTGCATATGGTTAAGGAGGATCCTGATTCTCTGAAATCAGTGTTAATGTCCCTTCAGTATCAGCATGTCTGAGATTTCATTGGTGCATTATGAGTTGGTCTCTGGGTCTGCATAATGCACCGAGGAATGAGAAATTCCCTGTCTTTTCAGAGTGTTTAGCTCACCTGGAGCAAGGCCATTACATGCATTAACTTGTGTGGTTCAGTATTCCCAGAGAAAAGCTCTGTTAGATATTCACCTATCAAATGAAAGATTCTTACAGCATAGTGAGGATGCATGCTCTTGTCATCAAGAAGCTACCTGCAGGGACAAAGATATCTTTATCTACTCTGTTTAGATGTAATGGAGACCTCAAATTGCTCTGAATAGCTGTTGCTCTTTTGGCAGAATTGTTGAATGACATAGATGTATTTTCCTATGCTCAGTTTCACAGGTCTATTTGGCACACCTAACTTTCAAGTAGCAGATTCAGATAAAAGGATTCTTCAATGTTTAGGTTACCAGAGTTTTCTTGCACCTCCTCTCTTGACATATTTTGTTGTATTTTCTCCCATGTCTTCCTGTTCCTTTGTCTGAGCAACAGCCTGGATCTGGACAGCCTGTTAGAGCTGAAGAATGGCCTGAAACCTTGATAGGATGTAGAAATATTTTTTTACAGGAGTTATTTCTTATTCAGTTGATGTAAGCAATATCCTCCTCTGCCCATGTACCTAACAAATGTAAAGCAAAATGGTTCTTTTCCTAGAAAGAACATTATCATAATAAACCAATTCTTGCTAATTTATATTTTTACAAAGGCATCTCTTCTGGATGACCCTTTGGCTGCTGCATATTACAGTTAAGTTGGTACATGCTGTTAAAAATATTGCTCTATTTTGCCTTTAGCAATCATGCAGCAAAATATTGCTCAGCATGAAAACGAAATGATAAAGATAAGGCAGTTAATAATTGCAAGATATGCTACTGTATCTCCTGTTATTAAAATGAGTAACACGAGAGGATTCGGAATACACATCCTTAATTATTTTTGTCTGCCTATTCAGGAAATAGAGAACCAATGTCAAAAAATACCACACCAAAACAACAAAATCAGTTTTTATTTTATCGGATTAAAACAATTTTTTTTTTCTCCTTCGGGGCTTTTTCCCTGCACTAAGGATCCATAATTCCAACTGATCTTTTGAAGTACTTTTATCAATTATTTGGACACAATTAACATATGCCACTGCAAATATTGAGAGGTTTAATGTTATTACTACTGGATTTTTCATACGTATCCCCTGAAAAATGGCTTTTCCTAAACATAAAAACTTCATTAATTGTATTTGCAACCTGACATCAGCACTGTTGTCTTCCCGTGTCACAGCTTCTGTCCCCATGATATCTTGAGGTAATGGTGAATAAAATACACAAACCAGACAAAAAATAAAATCTTTTAGAAAGTAAGTACTTGATCTTAAGGATAAGATCATTCATCCACTCATTTATCACAGGTAAGCCAGTCCAGTATCTCAGATGGAATTAGGCAGTTTATTAAGAGTTTAAGAATAAAATTAAAAGGCCCTTCTGCATTCTCCCCACCTAGTTATCAAAGGTGATCACATCATAAAATTCTATACAAAATTTACGATGCTGTTGGAAAAGAAATAGCAGCTTTGCCTACTGAATGCATATTGGGAGACTATTCCAGAAACTTATTCCTATATCTCCTCCTTTTAATTATTTCTAAAGAAAAATGAATATAAACCATCTGTAAATGTATTTAGCCACAGAGGTAAAGAACTTTCACAGGTATTGCTTGAAGGGATAAAAATAAAGCTTTGTATATGTGTCTGTCTTCTAATTTAATATGCTCTGTATTTCATCAAAACAACGTACATAGTTGATTATAAACCTTCTTTGGACTCCAAATAGCACGCATTAGAAAGAGCCCAAATTCACAAGAATGAGATGGCTGAAGTTGTTCTGTTATAATGTTCTTCAGCCAGGATAAACCATTTTGTCAAAATCAGACCTTCTGGAAAGTAGAACCTTTATTCTTCCAGAAGTCTGTCCATCTCCTTCTGTGGGCCAGAAACTTTTTGTCAAATTTTGCTTTTAAAGCATGCTTATTGCTGCTAAATCACTGAGATATTGTATAAAACTGTTTGAGTTCCTATCGGTTTTCCTGAATTTTCAGGCACTGATGAAATGCATCGAGACCTTCTCTGGCAGCTCTAGTGACTCTATGATCTCTGCCGTACGAGCTGTCATGAGCAATTTGGAAAGAGTTGTGTATTGTCCTGCTCTGATTTCATGTTCTGATGGCATCCAAGCTTTAAATATCACAAAGTTTCAAGTAACAGAAACATCAGAGACATTTATTAACATGAAAAAACAAATAGATCCCTTCCTCGGAAGGCTCTACCAAACATTAATAGGACATTGCAACTTTATGTGCCATAAATATAGTTTTAGCACACGTAACTCTCCTTGCCATCTATTATCTCCTAGCGGAGACATCAACAGCAGGGCCTATTGCTTAATTATATTATCAAATTTTAGTAGCTAATTTCTTTAGCTTACAACATAGGTTGTATAGCAATATATTTCTTTTATTACTAGTGAAAGAAAAACCTGCAGTAACGGCCACACCTTTTCAACAAACACCTTTTAATTTACTTTAAACTGATTTAGCATCCAGGATTAAAGTATAACTCAAGGAAACAGTAACTAGTTAGTCAGTAAATCCAGACTAATAAAAAAATATTGCTGGAAGGGACTTCAAAAGGCCATTTATCTACCTCTTTGCCCTCAGGCAGGATGCCTCTTAATGCCGACAGATGTTTGCCAAATCCAATCTTAAAAGACTCCAGTTCTGGAAATTCCAAAACCCCTAAATTAGGGAGATTACAAATTAGAGATAATTTTCTCTAATATGTAACCTCAGACTCCCTTCTTGCAATGTATGAACTCTGCAACATGTATTTTAAGGTATTTATAATTTCTCTCAGCCCCATTTTGCAGATTTTTCAACTGTTTCTAACTTTGCTAGGAGAAAGAATCAAACCCTTATCAGGTCCACATTGGTGAGGAAGCAGGTAGATTTTCAGAATTGCTTGAGGTCGTTCTATAGTCCAGTGTAAAGCTAGGAACAAAAGAAAGAATTAAAGAAATAAATGCCTTCACAAGGCAATCAGACGTTCTTTCCTCCATATGCTTCTACATTGGATAGTGGGCTGAAGATAATAAACCACAAAATGAATAAGTACTGGCCTCCCTTTTTCCAAGTTTATCTTTACAGTTTACGATCTAGTCACCACCCAGAGTAAGTTATTGCTTTAGTTTCTAGAACTACAGGGTGGGTTTTTTCAGTGAGAGGAATTATTCGAACATCTTAAAGGTTTTGCCTGGTGGCAAAGGTCTATATTGTAAGTAATCTAGCAAAATATCAATATTTTTTAAGAAGTCTTAGAAAATTGATCTGGAAGGGAGCTGGGAAAGTTAATTCATTCTCCCTGCTGAAGGGAGATCAGCTGTTCCTGTGTAATTTCTGACAGACATTCCCATTTTATTTTAGAAAGCTCCCATGTTGGAGAGTCCACAGCCTCCCTGAGCGGGCTGCTCCCATGGATAGGTTTAGGAGTTTGTTCTGGTGTCCAACCTAATTCCCCTTTTCTGCAGTTTAAGCCAATTTACATGCGGTGAGCTGATATTCTTGCCATTAGTATTAAATAAGTGTGCCTCTTTTGTTGGGAAATCCCTCAGGCTTGTGGTGTGAGGGGGTTAAAGAGAGTACAGACTCTTTTTGACTGCTCAAATAAAAAATCAAGGCCTTTACTGTTCATTAACAAAGAATTACACTTCTTTTAATTAAGTCTGTTAATTTATAGTGCAATTTTACTCTCCTTCACTTAAAGCCATGCAAAAATATGTGAGGGTTTTTTTGTGGATGATTAGGTTAATTAGTTCTCTGATCAACACTCTATTGTTGCTAGCTACGGCCCTTGCAAAAAAAACCCCACCCAAAATAGATTCATTATGGTAAACAAGTGCATTTTTTAAACTAATTCTTAGTAATACCAGTGGGTGTATTTTTGCCAATATAGCTGTTTTCATGGGCACCATAAGTAATTTGTAAAAAAATACTTTTATTAAAAGTTCACACTGCGTATTCTTTTTCCATGATGTTACAATAATACAGGGAAATTCCCTTCAATGGAAATGTATCCGAAGGGAAGCTGATTTACAGCTGTCTCATTTGTTGCTGTAGTTGAGAAGGGCAGAGTGAATGTTTCCTACTGGTGTGACAGAGCCGTAAAAGGAACTTAACCTTAGGCTAAAGCTGAGTTAGCGAGCTCTAGGGCCATATTTCATTTCAGCAAAATCACTGGGAGTTTCTGCACTGTGGCTATATGGCTGTTACAATAAGCCTTTGGCCTGTAAACAGGGCTTGGGCACACTGTATGATTCAGTCCTCCTCGTGCATCTGTAACGACTTTGTATCCTACACAAGTCCTTTCTAGACCCTTCTGGTATGGTGGTTGTCAAGATCAGATTACCCGTTTGCGTAGCCAAGTGAAACAGGCTTTGCAGCCTTGGAAAAAAGCTCAAGAAAATCTGAAAGGTGATACAGAAACTCTCTGAACACTCGGTGTGCTGCAGAATAGATTAAATCTTGAGAACTCCTGGACTGGTAGGATGAGTTTGCAGTGTTTTTTCCCCTTTTCCACCTCAGTTACACATTGCAGACATGTTTTGTCAGGAGGTGATGTCTGGCTAAGCGGTTCACTAGTCCTGTTCCCACAGTCTGCTTGTTATCAGTGATGCTGTCTCCTCACCCAACAGGTTCAGAAATAATTACTGTTTCTGTATGCACAACCTGACTTTCCATTGAGCAGAAAAGAATGTCAGTGATAAAATAAAATATTACTGAAAAGGATGTACCTGGATTGAGGGAGTTGGTCTGAAAAGGGTCAGGACTCTGTGCCATGTGAGGAAGAGCAAGGCTCAGTTGAACTGGGAACAGAAGTCATTTGCCGGGTAAGTGGTGATGCCCTTGGCAATGGGAGTGGGCCCAGTGAGAAAGGATAAACACTTGTCCTGTGTGGGAGGTAGTCAGCTGATCTTTCAATATCCCGTATAATTCTCAATTTAAAGTATTCAGGAAAAAATTAGTTACAGACACATAGCTATCATTGAATAATCCAGGTTGAAATGGACCTCCAAGTCTGTAGTCCGACCTCCTCGTCAAAGCAGGATCATCTTTGACATTGAAAAAGAAAAGAAAAAAAATGCAGACATTAGGAAAAAAAAAAAGTCTAAATCAGCACTATACCCACTTCATTCATAAAAATCATACGTATTGGAATTTGCTGCAAAGTGCTAAAATTTATTTCCTCTAAATTCTCTTTCTCTGTGTCATTTCCTCTAACTTCTTTTCTTTTGGAATCATCTGAAATATCCTGCAGTGACTCCTCTCACTGAGAAAAAGGGCCTACTATATCCACCTCCACTTATAGCTATCCCAAAGAATTTTCACGCATGAAACATAGCGTAGCAGTGGGCATCATATTTCCAATTTGACTACTGTACTATACCTACTGTGGCTCTGTTGAGCTGCAAGAAGTGATACAAGGGAGAAGTCATCTGCACTCTTTTCACTACCCAGATCCATGATAGCCAGCGTCTCAGAAGTGTGACTAGGAACTGAATGAAATGACATGGATGAAAGCATAAGTAGGAGTATGGAGCTTCACTAAACTCCCTGACATTTCTGACAAGTTAGATCCACGAGTAGTGCCGGCTCTCTTAAAGGAGTGATGGGGAGCTGGACCTCAACAAAAACCAGAGAAATACTGATGAGAGACTCAGTGCATCCCAGCATAGAAGAAAATGCTGTGTAATGGTTACTTTCACCTAGGTCTTCCGTGACCAGTGCCTCATTTCTCAGCAGTGCTGTTCCCTCACCCTCGTCCTCTCAAGCTGTTGCTTTTCAGAGATACAGGACATTTAATTTGTTTCCAGACAGTTTATCCTCTCAATGTTTCTGTACACATTTCCAGCAGCCTTCTGACTTTTGGCAGCTGTGGACAGCCTGTGCTCCTGAGACGGAGCTCAGCTCTGGCCCTCACATGGAAGGAATCTGTTTGCATAAAATTTTCACTTGCAGCCATTGAAACCCAGAGTTATGCAAGACCCTGAACACACCAGCAGTCTGAAAAGCATGAGTGGCCTCCCCCTTCTTGTAAACCATTCAGAAATTCAGTAAGCAGTGGAGAGGTAGTGGAGAAATATTACGTTAGCTATGCAGGACCCTGTTTTCTCTAATGACTAGGGAACACTTAACGGGGTATGGTTGGAAAACAGTATGGCTGGTGTGTTAGGTGATGACATCGGTTTCTGGGTTATGACCCTCAAGTTGTTCAAAACACCCATAATCTCATTCTTGGCAGCTGTCATTCACACATAGAATGATACAGAAGGGCAGAAAATTTCATGTTTTCCCTGGGAACTTATGAATGCAGAGGAGGAAGAGTCAAACTCTGGTGCCCGTCATTTGATGCATGAGTGCTGATGGACTGGCCTTCATATTGTAGGTGAAAAAACACTCAAAGATCTTTATTTAGATGAGCTTTAAGTACAACCAAATTACTTCAGTCAGTGACTTGATCTTGATACTGCATCAGTTTCTATTTCTTGGAAACGAGCATTTAATTCATTATTAAAGAGTTTATTATTTCTGCTTCTTGGAAACAAGCATTTAATTCTTTATTAATTTTCATGTCTTTGCATCTTCTATTTGAGGGTGAGACAAAGAGCTTAATGGCACATCATATAAAAATTCATTTTTTCTTCATTCTCCATTTTCTTTAGTCCATTGCCTGGTAAGCTCTTCCATCTAACCTGATGCTCTTGATTCATCCATCCTTTCTGCTAAGACTTCTGCCATTGTAGCTTACACAAGGTAGCTCCAGCTATATTTTGGTATTAACCTGGTACTTTGGACCCCTTTAAAGTTCCTTTCTTACTGTAGTTACCATTGAAGGGAAATTACTGATAATTACAATGAGCTTATGCAACCTTGTCACTTCGACTATTTCTCATGAACAAACCCCAACTTTTATAACCCCTTCTGTGCTGTTTTGTGATGTGGAAGGTGGCTGGAGTCAGTCTGTACCTTGGCACCTTTCTAGCAGTCCAGTGAAAAATGTATTTCGGGTAGTTGACTGATTACACTGACTTTGTTTTGTGGGTAACTTTTTTTTTTTTTGGTTGCTTACCTTAAATCTAGCCATCAGCTTCTTCTTGCTCTACAGATAAAAGAACTGCCATTTTGTCACTATCAACTTTAAAACTTCAATGGCTTTGACTTTACTTTAAAGTCCTACTTTACAATGAAGATTTCCCAGTGGAAAAAGAAAAGGATCAGAGTGTCTCGGCATTAACCAAAATAGGAAGTGATATCTGTAACTAGGGTATAAGCAATTCTCTGACAATTCAGGCTAATGAAGTTTTCTCTGTGAATTGCCACAGAGGGTTTTATGACAGAAAAGAGACCAGTAGTTCCACCGCTGAAGTCCCTAAGTATAAAATGTGCTTTCTTTAACAGTCTAAATTCAGACCTTATTTAAGTGATAAAACTGAGTCAATGATCACAGTATCTGAATGTGTCTTCATAACTTACTACTAAGCGAAAATCACTTCCCAAAAGCTTCAAGATTTGGTGAATAAAACATAAGTCAGGCTACTGTCTTCTCTCAGCACACACTTTAGTATCGAGACATGAGCACTGACTGCTAAGTGGAGTTCGAACAAGGCTTTGCATCTTATACTGCTGAACTTTGAATAGCATCAGTGCCCAAAAGCTACCACAAGTTAGGCTAGGAGAAACACACTTCTGTCAGTGAAATGAATTAAGATATTTGCTTTTGGGTGTATGGTCTTAGCTTCTCAATTTCATTATGAGGCACAAAAATTCTCATACAAGTAAGAATCAGGAATTCTTCATTTTTACCAATTTGACCTTTAACTTGAATAAAAATATCACTGGAGGGGGGAGGGGAGGACAAAGAATCTGCTCTTCTTTGTTTCTAATTCCAGACTCAGTCACATCAGTATAAGTTGGCAGTTCTTTAGAAGTCTGTGGAGATAGGCCAGTTTATAGTAGTCTGGGAGAAGGACTAGGTACTAATCTGCCTAACTAAGCATATCAGCTGCAATAAGACTGCAGGACTTGTTACAGCTGTGGAAAACTGAATATCATTAGCTTCCCCTCATTTATTTTACTGTTAGGCTTGCAGCATTTGTGTTGAAGTGGCACACATGAAAATAAAAACACTCTGCTTCTCTTACGTCCTGTATTTCTTTGTGACACGATTAGCTAAAAAATTAAGACGTAGATTGCCGTGGTAAAAGGTAAGCTGCCATCCACTTTTTTCTACAGAAGAGAAAAATATCTTTTTGCCCATTAATTTCTATAAATATATTTATTTTAAGGTGAGAGCTACAGAAGACTTATGAAAAGAGAGAATGGAAAAAGCATTATGAGGTTCTTTTACATAGGGTTTTAAATAGCGATTATCCTAACATTTCTAATGGATGTACAGAGCTCACCGTCCTCTCTGTTTCTTTGGACCACAGGCTAGGTGTTATCTTTGACCTTTATTACTCCTCATGTAGGTTTTCTCACTAAGATTGACACAAAGTTATTCCCAGTTTGAGGTAAAACAGAACCAATTTTCTTTTCAGTAATTTTACTTTTCAGCTAAGCCTCTTCTAACTAACTGAACTCTCTGAAATTAATGGCATATTTTTCAGACAGTGTCTGCTTCTGTCAGTGATAACATCTGATGTTTATAGTTAATACCAAGGAATGGTATGCAGAGAGGGTCTTGCTTACACTTATTGCTGTAACAATCAAGGTCAGCTAACTTTGTTATGTGTCCCGTTGGAGGGTCAGAAGTGGAAAAGCGTAGATGGGTCACACATTTAGGGATGAGCGGATAGGACAGGTGACCTCAAACTGACCAAGAGGGTATTCCATCCCATCTGCATCATGCTCAGTATAAAGCGGAGGGATCGAAGGGGTCAGTCTTTCTTCAATGGCCGGTGTCCGAGGAGGACTCTGTTCATCTGCCTTTGATGCCAATCCATGTGTTCCTGAATCCAGATCCAGAATCCAGTTCCTGCCTGTCTCTGAGTCTGGTCTGGGACTTTTCCAGCGCCTGACGGTGATGTGTTCACCATCCTGGGAGCTTGGTACGGTTTTGTACATATTGTATATATTTCATTATTTTCTTTTTTATTATTTCACTAATATTTTCATTAAATTAGTTTAGTTTCTTCTAAACTCATAAGTTTCTCTCTTCCTCCTCCCCCAGAAGGGAGTTGCTCTTCCTTCTTTGAAGGGAGAGAGGTCAGAGAGCATTTCTCATTTGTTTCAGTGGCCTGTCCGGCCCAAACCATAACACATACTTAGCTAATATAGAGAGAATTTTAGCAAATAGTGTTTTATATTGGTCCAGTATCTGCCATTTCGTCTTGTCCCCATCATTTTTGTATGTAGCTCACAAGTTTTTTGACATGATCTATGAATTGCTGTTGAGTGACTGCAATTGAGACTGAAACTTTGCTTATTCCACCAAGTTTGAACGTTGTCCGAAGGAACACTGGGTACCACGCAGACAGATAAATTCAATCACTGGAGAGCAAATCCTCCTTTCTTAGCAATAAGAAAAGCAAACACTAGTTGTAAAGACTGCTGTAATGAACACATCAAGAGGAATTTTGAATGCCTGGTCTAACAAAAGTGGAGTTGGTTTCTCCTCTGTCTTACAACTTGCCCTGTTGTATATATCGTGCAATAAGAGATTGCACTTTTCTTTCACTGAATAGCATGATAGGGCAATGTTTCACAGCGCGGCATTTGCCTTTATGTTAATGGCATGGCCCAGCATAAAAGAGTGACAAATCCCACCTATGTGGCATCACCTCGAACACCTGGTGAAGCAGCTGTTGTGCCTAGCATTCCCTGTGGGGAATTCAGGGAGAAAGCAGCAATTGTCACAAATGGGAATTTCAAATGTTAGCAAAGTGAACATGATCTGTGGAACAAAATTCTAGTTTTTTCATACTTCTGTATAATACCTACCCTAAATTTATTATGTGTTTATACAGCAGTATATAATCCATGTCTCAGTAACAAAATTTAAGATCATGTATTTTTAATCTTTATCTTCAGCTATTCCTCATTCTTAAAATTGCATTTGAGCAATGAGTCTGCAGGTTTTATGGAATACAATTTCTATTAAAAAAATAAGGATATTCGTTTTAATTGCGCAGAAACAGGGTAGTGACATTGATTCTCTCCATACAAACTTGAGTTTATGATTTGCCCCATAGAGTGCAACCAACCATCTCCCCATCTATACTTATTGATAATTGTCAAGATGTCCTCAGACTAATATTGCTTTTGTAGAAGATGATTTCCTGTAACCAATCACAGCACTTTTCATGAACCTGCTTTGCCGTTTATTAAGCACTAAACAAATGGTCCAAAGCAGGTAAATGGCTGTTTCTGAGGCCAGTACAGATAATTCAAAGCAAGACAATAAATTAGCTTTGCGTCCTCTGATTATGTACATTGTAATTGAGAGAATAACTATGCGCCAAGTTAAAATTAGTTTAGTTTCTATGCAGGGTTAGTATCAAAAATGCAGAGGCCAAAGGGAATAAACTGGTCTAACTGTGCTCCAAACACATCAGTAGTGACTACCAAGTTATGTCCTTTCACTTCCTTTAAAGAGGTTTCTCCAGAGGACTTTGGTCACCTTCCAAGTCATTTTGTCTTTTATACTTATTGCCACTGATAGAGCTCTTGCAAAGAAGAGGCTGACTCAAGAAAAGGCTGACTGACGTTTCTGAAAAGCATGTAATTAGCCATACATTAGTGAGTTTTCAGATATCAGCTGGAGCAGCTCTGCTTTTTATAAGCATTCAACAAGCTAGCCATTGTCATGAGTATCAACTTCCTTTGCTGTAGTTCGTCAAATGGCTACGGGTACCACACAATTATATTTGTTTTAACTGGAAGTCTGCCGTATATTTGTGGCAACAGGCGGCAAGGTTCAGTTTGGCAGGCTTTAAATACACACCTGTGGAGAGAAAGTTCAGGTCAGAAGCACTCACCATGCAGAGGTCATTACCTTGTTGTGTATTTAAATTACCTACAGAGGAGCACTCCAGCTGTGATAAGATCTTACTGGCTTTCCTCTGCCACAATGAAACATCTGAATGCCAGGTAATCTCTGAGAGTAAAGACACTTTGAATACCTTGGGAGAGTGATACAACTAGGATAACGACATAAGAATAAAAGAAGATATTTTCAATAGTTATTGTATGCTGGTTATATATATGTTACTGTTGTATACTACCAATGGTAGCTGTATTTATAATCAGTTGTTTTACTTTTTTTCCCCTATGTATGACACAGCTGAACAATATGATTTTGGTCTCACTTAAATGGGTACAGTCAATACAACTTTTCAGACGAGCTGCTTGAATGATTTATATCGTTCTCCCCAAGAATAGAGTGAAATCAGACCTAGGAATTTTTGATGATGCTTTCAGGTAGCATAAGTAGATTGTCTTAAGAGACGTGCAAAATGGCTCTGTGTAATTTCTACTTTACATTTTCATGACAAACTCAAATCTTAGACCAGTTTTTCAAGAAACTTTACATGGATGGTGAATCTTTGGAGTGAATTGGCCAATTTATGGGACGGAATCAAAAAAATTTGCTATGAAGGCTGGTGACATTTGGCAGTTCAACTAAGTTCTCCTTTGGGATGTTGGAACATGAAGTGAAATTCATGGGCTGTAAATCTGTATAAACTCAGGATGAAAAGAAAGATTTTATGACCAAGAAACATGATACATGACCTGTGGGGTTTTTTAATAAGTGAGAATCTTCCAAATTGTCCATAAAATGAGCAGTGGACAGCACGTTTTATGACAGAGCTGTGGGACCCATTGAATAGCAGCATATTTGCTTGGTAAAATGAGTGGCATATGCCATCATGAGGCTTAAATCCTAGTACTACCACTATAAATGTTTTCTAATTGCGTCCATAAAGCAGAATTACACAATGGTCCACAGTGACAAGCAATATTTTCAAAACAGACTTAAGAAAACATTCATTTAACACTTCTATAAATAGAACAAAGAAAAAAATTACTTCCCTTTATCAGATTTTTACATGTCACTTCATAAAATTATTCACAGAATAAACCTGAAAGTATCATCAAAGCTATCTGCCTTCCCCTAACAGGATTCCCAGCTTTCCCTAATCAGTTCCTGGCAGGCGTTTCTCCAACCTGTTCCCAGATACACCCAGTGAGAGACCTTGCACAGTGTACACACACAATGAATCCCAGCACTCATCTGTCCTTACATTATGTCCCAATGTCTAACCTAAATTCAATCTCTCATCTACTTTACTCATACACTTGAAATCTCTCATTTGCTATTTCTCAGAATACTGCAACCCCAAACCATTTTAGGTGGCCTGCAATATATGCAATAAATCTTGTCACTAGGACACTGAGTGAAGGACTGCTGTTCTTTATGTACTGAAATGAAAATGCAAAGCTTGACATTTATGTCTGTTTCTGCTGTTTATCTGCCATTTCTGCATGGCTTCTAGCACTGTTTCCCAGTCATGGTTATCAGTCTAAATTGTGACTATGACTACAATAAGACTCCATGCAGCCCCATACTTTAGAAGACCAGGGCTTCTGTTATTTCTGATATAGAGAATACCATTTAGAAAAAGGCGTTGTGGGTATATCCTACAGAAACCTGCAGTCAAACTTATACCTGTGTGATTCTTTTTCAAAGTTTGCTAGCATAATTTCTGCCTGTAACTCTTCTGTTATGTTTTCTTTGACACTTGCCTCTGAAGGTATGTGAAGTAGTAAGTGTGCCCTGTGACCTGTTATTGGCAGGAGAAAGCTATCTTTTATGATGGCTCCTACACACAATTTTAATATACGTAATAGTAGTTACATTTGTAAAATCACGTTCCTTGCCAAGTTTTTGTGTGCTTAGTATAATTAAAATGTGCACTGTTTATCTTATTTTGCATAGCTCTATACAAAAAACGCTGTAGTTAGACAATTTGCCATTTGGAAGTGGTAGCAAATGATTTTAATCCAAAACTTTGCATTGTGTATCAGTAGGAATTCCAGTTGCCACAAAGCTATTATTGCTATGTCTAGCAGCAACGATTCTGCAATTTTCAAACATTCCCTTGCCCTGAAAGACCCCATGGAGTGATCAGCTGCTTAGGCAACTCATTGATCCCAAGAAGATGCCTCTCTGAATCCATTGATCAACATTAACAATACAAAAAGGACAAAAGTTTGACAGAGTCAAACATAACAGTCAGGTTAAATTTTATGCGGTCATTTGAAGCATTATAATTTTCCTAATAAATTATACTTTAAAAAATGTTTCAAACTTTCAAAACCAAAAGTTTTGCTACTTTGCAGTCCTTAAATGTGAAACACTGAAATGAAAAAAATGTGCCTATGTTAATACCCACAAGCTCATCAATGAACTACCTCGCAGAGCCTAGGCCTTTTGCAGTCCTGAGTATTGTCACGAGGAAGAAATACTGCGCAATGCAAAGCGAAACCAAACTGAAAATAACTTGAGATACTATTTGTGCCTCAACAGCCCGGTGTTCCAGCAGACATACTCATGGAATTAAAACACACTCTTGTGCCTCAAGAAGTGCCCTGACTCTCATCAAGTATCTCATTACAATTAAGCAGGCTTTGCCTTTCAGTAGTTAGAGTAATTCCAGGAGTTAACTTCATTAACCGGTCTATTTTAGTAAATTTGTGTTGTATGTACATGCAAAATAACTTCCAGTTTGTAAATCTCTACTCATAGCTGCTAAGTAGCCTATAAACAAACACAGATTCCAAGACGAGACTCTAATAACTGAGTCCAATTTGTCTTAAATCCCTGAAGTCCTGCAGTACATGTCTGATGCCTGGTAGGTGATTCACAGCTTGCTGACTAAAATGAAAAAGAACCCCTGGGTTACTGGAGCTAATAAATAACATTGCAGATTTCTGCCATTAAATGCTGCTGAAGTGCTATAAGGGAAGAATGACAGAATCAGCTTTTTTATTCTTTGATACTGATGCACAGAGCTAATGATTTAACACTGACACCTCTCACACAAGAAGACACCTTTCATTCCTGAAGAGCCTCATGGCTGATTGATCTGATTTACCATAGATCTGTCACTAATCAGCCCTGGGCTGAATGGGACTGAATGGCACCACTGTCTTAAGGATGAAAAGGACTTCAGTGCAAAAAGTGAAAATAGGTTTTTCCAGGTGAAAATATGAGGAGGGAGGGAACTTGCTAAATAGTACATAGACATTATGAGCTGATGCCTCACTTGCTCCAAACAATATGTTTGATAGGACTATTGGAAAAGAGAAAATGGATACCTCCCAGGGTGAACTCCAGGTATAGTGAAGTACCAGATGAAATCAGAAAGGGACCAACAGCAGCATTACAAAAATACATTCCTCAGCCATTGTACACAGTTATTTCTTATTACAGAAAATAAATGAGCTCTTCATAAAAAGCATACAAACTATTTGCATTTAGTACATTCTGCAAGATAAGGAATGGCAATCATTTCTAGAAATCTTTCTAATGCAAAGAAATTCACAAAAATAAATTTGTCAGACTGTCTAAATATATGCATTTTGTAATTTTTGAATTTGTTTTGTAAAGATTTGTAAAGAAATCTGATGACCCTTTATTTCTTTATCGCATAGAAGAGATTCACCCCAATTCTTTTAAGAAAGACTTTATCTTCTCATTAATTTTGGTGCTTCTGAATGTTTTTACATGAAGATGCAGATGAGAATTGTACTAGTAGTTATATCAAGATGTTTATAGGATTAGATTGTAGACTGCAGTCTTGCAATTCGTTTCTTTCAACTGCTGTCATCTTCTCTGTCTTCTTATGGAAGCTCTTCCATTTATTTAAACACTTTACTAATCTCTTGGTTGGCTGACACCCAGAATAGTTGCTGCCATGGCATCTCGCCTCCAGCTATTGGAGTTCTTGTATGTTTTACTGTAAGACAAGATACTGTACGTCACATGAAAACTTCTCTAGTTGTAGAAAACAACAGTTGCACAGTAGATGTGCTCCCTCTGAAAGAACCCAGGCAAAACACAACTGTATCAGTCTACAAATTGTCTTTCCATTACACAGAAAAGCAAAAGCCCAGATGTTTTTTAAATGATAATACAATTTGCCACCACCACACCCGAGGAGTGGAGTTTCTATATCCTTAACATCTTAGACCATAGACTGTTGTTAAGATCTGTTTAAGCTACAAAATAATAAAACAGTGAAATGAGACCTCTTTCATGTTGAAATATCTTTGATGATGAAAACTAATAGCAAAGACCTCACGCTTCTCCATGGAGGGTAGTAGTATTCTCCAAAATCTCGACAGCACCCTCTCCTCTTTGGCATAGAGATGGAAGCTCTGTTGCTATAATCATATTATTGATAAACTCTCTGTTTATAGATGAGGTAGCTGTGTGTGTGTGTAGCTGCTTATTTCAGCTGGAAGTTGAAGGCACTGGACACAACACTGTTCAATACATCTAGCAGGCTTGGAGGCATGACTGAACCACATGAGCCCACTGGCTCACCTGAACTTGATAAAAGGAGAACTTAAGCATGGAGAATCCAGAAAGGGCCAGGAGGTCAACACATGCCCTTCAAATGCCACTCACTACATGTAGGTCCCTCAGAGAGAGACTGACACAGTGCACGGGTGCTTTGCATCTCTCACAGCCTTCTCTCCACAGCATTTCCTACCTCATCCACTCTGCGCGCATACTCATGAGCTTCCCCACCCCTCCTTACTCAAGGTATTGCTAACTACATCCTTTAACTTCATTTTTACAGCACAGGGGGCTCTGCCACAATTTCTTACTATTTTACAGTCCCAAACTTGTCTAAGCAGTCCTGCCACACCGCGGGTTTTATTCTCCTTGTGAAGCACATTCCTGCCATACTTGACTGCTCCTCAGCTGCTTCTGCTCCTCTTCACTCATTTCAAGAGCCAACAAAAGAGCTGTTTGAGACCTCCTGGGCTGATTAACATAGACATTACAAATATTCCAAGCTTAGGTACAAATTGTCATGGATGGGCCCCAGCTGAGGTCGGGGATAAACTGATCCTCTGGAGGTGTCTGCCACTGAAACTATTTCTTGTCAGCTGGAAAGACAATCTCAGTCTCTTACTTCTCAAAAAGCTGTAAATGTCACCAAGCAAGGGAAATCAGCCTGCTGCAGTGTCTATTTCTACTGTTACCCCTTACAGGGCTTCACAGACCTAGAGCTTGTGTTGTGTCAAATAAATATTTTCCTTGTGAACACAGAACAAGTGCACTAAATATTTAGTCATTTTTAAAATAAGCTTAATTTCTTTTTTTATATCAGTTCTTGTACCTTGCATAACTGAAGATTTCATAAGACAATTCACTAGATCAGAAAGCCAGCTGGGAGAGAAAACAGTTGGATCTTACAGTGCCTCTGACAAGGGACTTAGATCAGCAGCAAATGTTTTGGCTGAGTACTCTACTTCCCAACAAAGCTTTAAAGAATATCATTTAACTAAGGGATACTTTCCTGTGATATAGTGGGGTTATATTCTATTTTCAGGGCTTAATCCATCAGTGCAGACTCTGAGGCAATTTCTCAGGTGCTATGGACTAAATCTTGCTCCAAATAACGTTCAAGTAAATATGAAATAGTTCCACTGTTGTCACTGTTGGAAATCTAACAGTAGTAACAAGCACAGGGCAATTTTTCTTTCCCTTGGAATAAACACTAGAAAAAGTTATGGTGACTGTGGAATTAGATATTTCTAAATGCTCAGTGGGTATATGTGTGAAATACTCTTTACTGTGGTCATCATGAAGAGACGTTACTAAAGGCACACATGGCTGTGAATTTCCTAACTCCCATTAAACTGTGAGGGAATTACCTGAATTCTGTTGAGAATACAGAACTTGGTGATATGCCACAGATCCCAGTTCTAGCATTCACTCTGGGTAAACTGGAAGGAACAAAGAGGTCTGAGTTCAGAGGAGCTGAGTAAGAGCAAGGGGAAGTGTACCTTATGTGTTTTGAGAGACAACACAAGCAGAAATGGAGGACATTGCTCCTTCCAGAGCAGCTCCATGCACCCCGGGCAGAAAGCAGTCCCTTGGCTCCTGCACACAGCCCTGCTGCAGCCAGACAGACCTGAAAAACCATAGTTTAACTTTAAATCTACATTAATTCCAACTTTCCAAAGGTCTCCTCTAGCCGACTACTGAGCTGAGCAATTTCCTTTGCTGCTTCTTTTCTGCATGGTTGCCTGGTTACTCAGCCTCCTTGAGGATCTCGCTGATTAAAGTGCGGTTGCAATTTGGTGATTTGAAGACCCTGATCTGTCATCTAGATACAGAAATCCTTAGCAAAAAAACAGTTATTTGTCAAGTGCCTGCTTTAGGAGAGTTACTTAGAGACAGTTAACCACAAGAAAACTCAATGATTTACAGATTTTTCCCTTATATTTAGAAACATACTAAATGAAGTTCAGTAGTGTTAACTCACTATTTGTGTTATTGTGCAAAGCAGCACATTTTTGGCACTATCTATTCCTAGACTAAGTCTTGCTCTTGTTTAATGTACAACTTGATGGCTGCTTCCAGAAGCAGGTACAAACCTTTCCTATTGTGAGAACATCACAGGCTAATCAGCATGTTGCAATCCTGTTTCCTCAGGGCTGTCAGAAGGTCCACTTTTGAGATAATGCTTGGAAAGAAGCCACAATAAACACACCAAATTGTAGCAAGATACAACCAGCATTGGATTTGTTTCTTTCCAGATCATACAGAGTTCAGAAGCAGCAAAATTTCATTCTTGTTGGTCAGAGTTTGTTGCCCACTTTTCTAGAATTACAACATGTGAAAGAATTACAACAGGAAAAATGACCAGAATTGGAATCCAATAAATTAATAGGCAGCGTGCCATGAACCTATCTAAAACCTGCAGGAACTTATTATCACATAAAAAGAAATAAATAAAGTTTCCACTCAAATAAAACAAAATATGATAAACATGGGATTTAAAAGTTGTCAGGAAATAGTTTTCCACAAAATAAAAAAAAATCATCCATGCCTGGGTGGAAGGGAAGCATTCCGAAAAAGAAATTCAAGACAATCTATGAACACTTCACCAAAAAATCGATTTCAGTGTTTATTTCTCAAGTTTATGTTTAATTGAAATTTCTCTCTCACATCTAGCAAATCTTTCCTGATACAAATTTAGGCAAAATGATTAAATTATTGAGAAAATATTCGGTCTCCAGAAACTAAATGGAAATACACTTAATAAGTACTTCCAGTCAATTTATTTACAGCTTGATGTGAAGAACTTAGAATTTTGTAATCTGGCTGGTAATCTAAATAGGATGCTTTTCGGTGGTTTTTATTTTCCTCAGAGTAAAAACAATGTTAAATCCATTGCCAGCAATGGTTAAAATTCTCTCAAGTCTTTAATTATATCTCCCTTATTTTTCCAATTATCCATGACTTTTTGAATGCCTTTGAATTTTGTCCCCACACTCATTCAGACATTTCTGAATTACAGCAACGCAAATAAAATGTCCTTCCAATTTCAGTAAATTTTAAGGTATATTCTTTGCTCCCATCTAACTCAAAAATGTGGAATTGCTACAAAGCAGAGCTTCCAAGCCCATCAGCTTTCTATTCTTTTTCAGCAATACCTAATGTATGTGCATGATTTTAGCACATCACTGAACAAAGACAGACTTAAGGACATAGAAAAAGACTTCGTTCAACTAAGTTTTAAATTCTTTGTTAGAAACAATATAGTATGACTGTACTATTTGCATTTAGAAACTCAGTATCAGATTCAGTTTCCCACTTATTAACCTCCAGTATTGTAACTTTTGTTAAATTTTATAGATATGATCTTTTCCCCCCAAATTAAACTCATTATGCAACATATGAAGTTGTGCTGAATGCCTAGCCTTGCTTCCAACACAAGAAGTGTACGAATTGGAGAGAAGTAGCAGTTGCCCTTCTGTTTCAAAAGGTGCAGAGAATTCCTACCTCTTTTGGAAAAAGACATAGATTTTGCAGTTTTCCTGTCACAATCCTCTTTATCCCAACACAAGCAGCACCAATTCTTCTCCTCAGGTAGAGCAACAAGTATGGGAATGAATAATGCCATAACAAGTCAAAACAAATGATAGAGGTCAGTTACTTGCTGGTTTCTTTGTTTGCCTTCAGATTATGTACAATAATCTCCTTTTTTAATTCTAGATACAGTGATATGTTTATTTCTCTTACTGATGATGTCATGTGGAAACCTGGATGATGAAAGTCAGGCATCTAAATAAGCTTTATTCCATCTGGTATAAACATATATACATCTTTTCTTTAGATACCAAACAGTATTAGCAAGCTATGCTGCCAGACAGAAAAATGTTGGGAAAATGTAAGCTTTGTTGCCTTTTAGAAGAGAAGGCAGAGTTCTTTTTTTTCTTTTTTAATTCCAATTAATTATACTACTGATAGTAATCTCAAGAAGATGACAAAGCCCTTAAAAGAAAATTAAATAAAAACAAATCAATGACTATATATTGTAATCTGACTAAACCTCCTATACCTATGGAATAATATTTTGGATTTATGGACCTTTAGGAGATTTTAACACAGGTTGTCTGATTTCACAACCCAGGATACAAAAAAGAGGTGCTATGTGTGGGAAATGAATAGCATAATGAAGTGAGAAAACAACCTCATTCTTACAGCATTGAGTGATTGGTCTTAGTCAATCTTCAGAAAACTAAATATAGAAAGGTTCAAAGAGGATTAAATCTCCAGTAACTGAGGGTGTCTAAAGAGGTTATGAAATGAACATAAAGTTTAATTAATTCAATAGATGAGGAACTGCTTAATAGCATAATTACTTGAATTTATTGCAGATATTTCATAATATGTGCGAGATGAACGCTTTAACCCTGGAAATACTGAGCTGTATGATTCACTCCTTTCTACTCAATAGATTATTCACTTAATTGCTAACAATTATTATACTCTCTATTGTTATTATTCTGTGATTTTTTAAATATGTATGCTCTGATTTACAACTCTCAAACACACCAAACCTCCTCATTTATGAAAAAAAGTTTACAAAGTATTTACTAGAAATGCATATAATACCTGGGTGATTCTAAGCATGAGGATGTTATTTCAGCTCTAACTTGTGGTGGAGAATTCCTCTATATTTATACAAAAATGAGAATAACTTTAAGATGTATTACTTTTTTTCCTGTAAGGCAGCATATTTCTAATACCATAGAAAACTAAATAAGAATATTGTCTTATTCACAGAAAAATACATAACACAACTGGGTTCCCATGAGCTGTTTTGCTGTAAATACAGAAACATACATGCAGCTATAAATCTCATGCACCACCCAGTTTCTGGTTGCTTTCAAATACTGAACATGGTAAACATCATAGGCTCACAGACTCTTTAAGCTATAATATACTACTTTTTCTTCCTCTTATATGTGTCAGATTTCCAAAGTTACTATTGTTACTTCATTTCTGCTCATATCCTTGTTTCAGTATTATCTGCGTGCCCCTGGTTCCGATGAGGTTCTCCCTTTGTTGTTGAGGTTGTAAAAACATGAAAGGATATTTTTTCCCCTGAAGATCATAGAATCATAGAATGGTTTTGGTTGGAAAGGACCTCAAAGATCATCTAGTTCCAACCCCCCTGCCATGGGCAGGGACACCTCCCACTAGACCAGGTTGCTCAAAGCCCCATCCAACCTGGCCTTGAACACTTCCAGGAATGGGGCATCCACAACTTCCCTGGGCAACCTGTTCCAGTGTCTCACCACTCTCACAATAAAGAATTTCTTCCTCATACCTAATCTAAATCTACCTTCATTTTCAGTTTAAAGCCATTACCCCTTGCCCCATCACTATGTGCCCTTGTAAAAAGTCCTTCTCCATCTTTCTTGTATGCCCCCTTTAAGTACTGGATGGCTGCTATAAGGTCTCCCCAGAACTTTCTCTTCTCCAGGCTGGATCATGTGGCACTCCGCTGGACTCACTCCAACAGGCCCACCTCCTTCTTATGCTGGGGGCCCCAGAGCTGGACACAGTACTCCTGGTAGGGTCTCAGGATAACGCAGTAGAGGTGCAGAATCACCTCCCTCAACCTGCTGGACATACTTCTGATGCAACCCATGATGCAGTTTGGCTTTCTGCACTGCAAGCACATATTGCCAGCTCATGTTGAGCTTCTCATCAACCCCAACCTCAACACCCCAAGTCCTTCTCCTCAGGGCTTCTCTCAATTCATTCTCTGCCCAGCCTGTATTTGTGCTTGGGATTGCCCCAACCTATGTGGAGAACCCCGCACTTGGCCTGGTTGAACTTCATGAGGTTTGCATGGGTCCACCTCTCAAGCCTGTTCAGGTCCCTCTGGATGGCATCCCTTCCCTCCAGCGTGTTGACCATACCACACAGCTTGGTGTCATCAGCAAACTTGCTGAG